>JAQIHA010000694.1:0-13476 GCA_028751875.1 Rapana venosa
CGAAAAGTATAAAATTGTTACCGCAAAATAGTTCAGATATTGTGTGGATGCAAATGATACAGGAAAACTCATTAAGATCATCAAACAAGAATATTTTTATAGGATGTGCATATATTCCACCCGAATTTTCTTCTTTTGGAAAAGTTCATACACAGAAAATATGGGAAAATTTAGAACAAGACATAGAAAGTTTGTCTGAAAGAGGTCAGATAATACTGTGCGAGATCTAAATGCGCGATCAGGAAGACTGACTGACTTTATAGAAATAGATCCAGAACCAAGTTACTACAATTTACCTGAAGAAAATGAATATGACCAATGCTATCAAAGGTGCTCAATGGATAGAATTGTACACAAATATGGTAGACTTTTAACTAATATTTGTACCGACAATCAATTATATATATTAAATGGCCGAACATTAGGAGATTTACAGGGTAGATTTACATGCTTTCAACCTCAAGGTTGTAGTGTTGTGGATTATTTCATTTGTTCAAAATCATTTATGAAAGAGGTGAAGCATATGAAAGTTAGAGATTTAATGGAATACTCTGATCATTGTCCACTAGATTTAGATATAGATATACCAGATATAGACAAAACACGTTTGCAGAGGTCTATCAAAATAGTAAGAGACACACAGGCAGAGTATATTACTAAAGATTCACCACAACAAACACATTTTGTATGGGATACAAATTCCAAAGGACAATTTGAAAAGGCACTTCTACTACCAGCAATACAATCACACATAACACAAATAAAAACTGAAACAAATACAGTATTAAAACAAATAAAACAAAGTACAAAGCAGCCTGATTCCTCAAACGTCGTAAATGAATATTCCAGACAGCTGTCTGATATCTTTCTCAAAGTAGCACAATTAAGCTTGAAGACCAGAAAGTCAAAACCGGTAAGAAGAATTAAACACAATAAAAAATGGTTTGATTCGGAATGTAACAGTACAAGAAAAGAAGTCAAAGTCTCTACTAAATGCAATAAATAGAACTCCCGTATAAACCTGAACTTCGAGAAAAATACTTTATGAAAAGAAAACAATATAATACTTTAATAAAAAAGAAAAAGAAAATCTTCAAAAATTCACTAGTTTCACAGCTACATGATGCCATTGACGAAGATCCGAGTATATTGTGGAAAACTTTACAAAAATTAAAAGAAAGCGAAGATGATGGATTAAAACATCATAATCATATTAGTAGCAGTAAATGGACTGAACACTTAAAAACACTTATTGGTAAAGAACCGCAAATAGATCCAGACCACAAAAAGCAAGTACAAATCAGGTTTAATGAATTAAAAGTATCTAATAACCCACTGCTAGATAAGCAAATTACAACAGAGGAAATTACAAAAACAATCAAAAAGCTGAAAAATAACAAATCGCCTGGAAAAGATGGAATCACAAACGAAATGATCAAATCAGTTTTCATCTAATGTTATAGAGATAATGCGGAATATTTTCAATTTAGTATTAGAAACGGGTATATATCCCTGTGACTGGAAAGTAGGAGTGAATGTCCCAATCTATAAAAACGGATGCATATACAACCCAGAAAACTACAGAGGAATAACGTTGACAAACACTATTGGAAAACTTTTTTGTCAAATACTGAACCATAGAATTTCTGAATATTTAGAAAATAACAATAGTATTGTCAGAGAACAAGCTGGTTTCAGAAAAGCATGCAGAACAACGGACCATATCTTCCTACTTAACAATTTAATAGATAGTGTACTGAAAGTAAAAACTAAAAGACTTTATTGCTGCTTTGTAGATTTTCAGAAAGCGTTCGATAATGTGTGGCACGAGGGTCTTCTTATAAAGTTAAACGAAATAGGAATAACAGGCAAAACTTTTAATGTCATTAAAAACATGTATTCCAATGCAACAATATTTACAAAAATACGAGGCAAACACACAGATGAAATCATAGTCAGAAAAGGGGTACATCAGGGAAATACATTAAGTTCTACATTATTTAATGTATATGTCAATGATATAGTTCAATATACTGATGAGAAAGATTCGCCATATATAACCGCAAAAGACAGAATTCCTTGTTTACTCTATGCTGATGACCTGGCATTGCTATCAACAACCAAAATAGGTCTTCAAACTAAACTGAACAAACTGCAAGAATACTGTTCTAATTGGGGTTTAAAGATAAACAAAACAAAAAACAAAGGTAATAGACTTTACGAGATCACCTCCTAAAATTCCAATTTATTTTAAATGTGGAGAGCATGTAATTGAAACAGTAGAAACTTATAAATATCTAGGTGTCGTTTTTCATCAGAACGGGAAATTTCAAGCAACACAAGAACATTTAGTAAAACAAAGCAACAAAGCAATATACGCCTTTAAAAGAGCAATTCATGGACAAAATTTAAAGACTACTATAATAATGCGTTTATTCGACTCACTGATAATCCCTGTTTTAACCTATGGAGCAGAAGTTTGGTTTCCTTTTTGTTTTAATGGGAGACAGAGTTTCATATTGATAAACTGTTCAAGGCATGCTTATCCAATCAGTTTTTGTATGAGAATTTCCATGTAAAATTTTGTAAACAAATGATAGGAGTTCATAAAAAAGCATTAGTACTACCCACTTTGGGTGAATTAGGGAGATTTCCACTGACCCTTAAAATCATATGCCAGATAATATCCTTTTGGATTCATTTGACAGAATCAAAACCAGACTCTTATATTAGAATAGTATACGATTATTTGTATCAGAATAATACATACGATAAATGGATAAACACAGTGAAAAATATTTCTGTACACAATTGGATTCAAACATGTCTGGAAGAACCAAAGCACTCTTAATGTTCATCGGTTGAGTTATGCTGTTAGAAGAAAACTTGAGGACATGTATAAAACATTTTGGATCTACCAAAAGAAAGATTTGCAAAACTAAAATTTTATGATTTTGCTACCAAAGAATACAGATTGGAACCATACTTAGTAAACTATGAAAACAAAACTCATAAGAAGACATATTGTAAATTTCGCACAAGCTGTCACAATTTAATGATAGAGAAAGGGAGACACCAAAATAATCCAGAGAGGACAGAAAATGTAGACACTGTAACAAAATTGAAGATGAATTTCATTTACTTGATGAATGCATTTTATATGATGAACTCAGAAATAATTTGTTATTAAAAATCAAAACGAAAGACAAAGAACGCAAAAACTGTGTACATAAATTAAGTGACATAATCACAGTTGATATATATCAAGCAGATATCATCAGATATGTGTATGAGTGTTTTGAAAAGAGAGAAAAAGAGAAGTAAAATACAACATGTTTTTAGTGTACATCACTTTTAGCCAAAATAGATAATAATTATAGTTGATGTTTTTGTTGTGTCAAATAAGTCTACATGATTTAAATGCGCAATTAAAAAAATTTCGAATCTCATCTGCACATTCATGAATTCTGATATCCACATCATGATCTTCTCTAGAGATACTGCAGACCTACATCCACATCAATGGCATATACTGCAAACACAGACCATCCACCACATCATGACTTCTGACAATTCCTGGGACATGCATCCACTCCACCATCATGACTTCCCTGTAACCACAGGTACCACATCACAACCCAACATCATGACTTCCTGAACTCTCTCTCAAGCTACTGATCCGCTATCCCAAATCCAATGACTCTGACACTGCCAGCGGCCCGAACCAACCTCACATCTACAATCATGCCTCTCTGAAATCTCGATCAAAGACCACATCCTCACAATCTATGACGTTCGAAACATCATTGCTCAAGTGACCTACATCCTCACATCAACATCATGACTTTAACGACACACAGCATGGGCCACATCGCACATCAATGACTTTTCTTGAATACGGGCAGTAAAAGCGCGACAATCCCACATCCCGACATCATGACTTCTGACATGTCGGGGACTCAACATTCACATCATGACATCTGTACTGCAAGGGACCACATCCACGAGTCATAATGCTTTTCTCTGATACTCGCAGCGGACTCATATCACATCATGCACTACTGACAAGGCTCTCAGCGTACCACAACATCTCAAAATCATATCATGTATCTTTCTGATACTGCGTGACCTACACTAAAATCTCTTCTCCACCATCTATCATCTACTCTCAATTCTCACCACTTCCGTCCTCTCACCCTCATCATCTCCTATCCTTTACATACCCAATTCCCCCCTTCCTTAACACATCACAATCCACACAAAAAAACCTACAAATTCCAAATCCTCTTCCCCCACATCCTCTCTCAAGACTAAATCCCCACAATCTCAATTGAACTCTTTAACCGCAGGGACCATCACTATTCCACATCTATGTCTTCTGTCACTGTCATGGACCACATTCCACATCCAATCTAAATGACTTCTGTACACTGCAAGACCACAACACATCATGTTTTCTGACTCGACTACGGCAGGGTACCCACACTCACACCCCCTCCACATCCAACGACTTCTCTGACTCTACATGGGCGACAACATCACATCATGACCTTCTGCATACTGCAGGGACGCACCTATACCTACACTCCTGAACTTCCTGATACTGCTCAGCGTACTCCCCCCCATCCACATCCATGAACTTCTTAAACCGCAAGGATACCACATCACACATGACTTCTAGACACCCGCTGCACCACATTCATCACATTCACACAATACTGCACTTCTGACACTGCAGGGACTCACACCCACTTCAATGACTTTTGACATTACCTGGGGCCAACATCCACATCATAGCACGTTTTTGTACACTGCATGTACCACAACCACATCTGACTTTCTCATCACTGCAGGTCACAACATTTCCACATCATGACTTCTGGCAGTGGCATGGAACACATCCAACACATCATCGACTCGCTCTTGATACAGGCCCCACACCAATAATCCTACATCCACATACATCACTTCTGACACTGCAAGAAGCACATCCATTACCTCTCATCATGACTTTCTTAACTAGTGCAAGGGACCACATCGACAACCCACATCTATACCCCCGGACATCCAGCGGCGCCACATCCACACCATGCAACTTTCTGAACTACGTGCAGACGCTTACAATCCACATCTCCTCACATCTGACCTCTGCGCAACGAAGGTAACTCTACATCCACATCATGACTTCTCAACCGAGTACGGACCTACTATCCACATCCACATCATGATTCTGACACTTCTCTCTTGCAACCATCCCACATCCACAGTCAATGACTCTAAGACACTGACAAGGACCACATCCAACATCATTCTCTGAACTGCAGGATCACATCTAAACATCCTCTCATATGATTTCTTTTCTCCGCACACCCCTCTCGCAATAACACCAATCCATCTCACCCACATCATCGGACTTCTAACGACACTCAGCGTAACCGGCGACCCACAATCCACTATCGGAACTTCTGAAATACAGCAGGGAATTAACATACACATCATGACTTTCCATCGTCACTACTCGCTCGTGACATTCACCAACTCCATCATCATCCGACTATCGACACTTTGCTGCGGTTATCTCACTCTACTCTCTACATTCACCTATCATCATGCACTTCTGACATTCTACCCCGGACAACCTACTACACACTCCGCTCTCATATACTTCTGACACTCTCGCAGTTGGACCTACATCCACCTCTCAGAACTTCTGAAAATCTCGCAGAGGCCGACATCCTATCATCTACATGACTCTACACTACGCCGGGATCAACATCTACATCCGGATTAAAACATACAACTCAACACATCAAGCATCTCTGACACTGCAAGGGAACCTCACGTCTCACTCTCTGTCACTTCTGGACACTGCAAAAGACATACATCCACATCACGACCTCTGACTATCTAGTCACGACACCACAATGTCGACATCGCACATCATCGCTCTTTACAGACTCTACCTGCTAAATCGGGATCGTCCATCCACATTCATGACTTCACTCTGCGCAGGATTACACTCCACACTCCACATAAATGAATTCCTTCTCCGTCTCACTGCAAGGACTCACATCCACATTCACACATGCCTCTACAGGACACTGCACAGGGACCACATCTCCCACATCAATGACTCGTCCGTACTACTCGGCATGTACACCCGCACATCCAATCCACACATTTCTATTTCTGACACAATGAACGGCATCTCAAATCCTCATCAATCGACTTCTTCTGACTACTCTACACACACAAAACACAAAATAACCACATAACTTCTGACACTCGCAAAGTACAAAAACCCACATCATGACTTCTGAATACGCAGGACCACATCCACCATCATACTTCTTGAAACCGCAGGGATCACATACCCACATAATGACTTCCTGACACTGTATGACAAATTCACATCCCCGTCATGCTTCCTGATACTGCAGGACTCACCGACCACAATCATGACTTCTGAAACCGGCGAGGATCCCGACATCCACATCATGACTTCTGACTCTGGCACGGAACCACATTTCACATCCAAAAATTCATGACTCCTGACACTGCAGAGGACCCATACAATCACATCCAAGTACTTTCCTGACCCTTATGGGGGGGCCACCTCCACATCATTGACTTTCTTCGACACTGCTTTTACTAACACTCTACATCATGACTTCTGACATGGCGGTGGGACCCAACTCCACATCCACATCATGCCTTCTGAAACCGCAGACGACATATCCACATCATGATTCTGACACTGCAGGGACCGCACATCACATCCATGACTCATCTCCGTCACTCTTTACGGACGACCACACTCACATCAAATGACTTCTAGGCACTTGGAGAGCGCACAACCTCCCACCTCACTCACAGCACTTCCTGAACTAATCGCTAAGCGTCTTCCACATCCACACCATGACTTCTAGACAACCCGCAGGAGACTCACATACCTCACCATCGTCGTTTGCTCCTTCTGAACAGTGCAGTGGTCCTACTACTCTCCCATCCCACATCATGACTTCTGAGCAATACTGCGCTCGGCTCAGCATCCAGATTCTATCTATCTATATCCAATGCCAGGAACCACATCCACAACCACCTCATGACTTTTGAACAATGCAAGGACGACATCCTACATCACGACTCCTTGAGCATATGTGGTGGCCACTATCCACACATGACTTCCTGACAACTGCGCAATGTTACTAGCATCCAAATCATGAACCTTCTGACCCTCGCGTCCGCACCCCACACAATCCCACATCTCTGACTTCTCTTGGAATCAACTGCAGGTACACACACTCTACACATGACTTCTGCACGCAGGTACCAATCCCATCAAGACTCCTACTCACACTACCGAAAGGAAACTCACATCCAACATCACATAACCACCCTCCTGACACTGCCTGGGGAGCATTTCCACACCCCCCAAATCATGACTCCTGACAATCCAGGGGCCAAATCGACCATTCCACATCATGACCCCCGGACAACTGGCATGGGGACCTCACGTCCCACCTCTATGACTCTCATGACATACGGCAAAGTGGAACCCTGTCGACATCCACAATCCACTCATGACTAGTATTGACAACGAAAGTTAACACATCCAAATCATAACTAAGAAACTGGCAGGGACCCACATCACATCCTAATGGACATTGAAACCGCAGGTAATTGAATCACCATCCACATAAAGATTTCCGACACGGTCATAGACGCACATCCACATTCCACCATCATGACGTCTGACACTGCATAAAGCTGACCAAATCAACCATCATTGTTTTCTGAAAACTGCAGGTACCACATCACTAGCACGACTTCTGAAACCGTAGGGACCCGACATCACACATCATATGAACTTTCTGACAACGCAGGACCACATCCCACAATCGTGACTTCTTACAGTAGTCGTCACGGCGCCACATCCACATCCACATCATGACTTCTGCCATTATGGGGACAACATCCACATCAAGACTTCTGCGATACCTGCAGGGACCACATCCACACTCATGGCTTCTGGAAACCACAGAAGAGACCATAAATCCACACATGACCATCCTGGAACACCTTGGGCTACATCATGATCTCACATCCCCCCATCAAATGACTTCGAAACCACAGGTAACCACATCCCAACCCACTTCTTGACTTTCCTGACACTCCAGGGAAAATGAATCCACACCAAATCATGACCCCTTCTTGCTACTGAGCGCTCTCACGTCACGACTCTCCACATCTATCGTACTTATGATTACTGCAGGGACCACATCACATCATGACTTCTGAATACCGCAGACCACATCCACAACACTGACTTCCTGACACTCATCCTGTCGCTGACATCACAGGACTTATCCGAATCATTACTCTGACACACTGCACGGGACGCACATCCCATAAGACTTCAGCGGGACCTCACATCCACATCCATAACCTTCTGTAAATCCCAGGGATTTAACATCCCACATCCACATACTGAAACTTTCCCGACACTGCAGGTACCACATCCACATCCACAATTCATGACTTTAAGACTACTGCAGGGACCCTTACATCACATCATGTCTTCGAATACGGCAGAGGATACCACCATCCAAATTCCTCACATCAATTACTTTCTGACCAATGAAGGGACCAAATCCACTAATCATGACTTTTTTGATCAATGCAGGGACTCCCACTTCCAAATCATAACTTCTGACACTGCAAAAGCAAAACAGCCACATCTCATGCTTTCTGAAATACTGCAGGACCCAACATCCCCTCATGTACTTTTCTGAAACCTGCAGGGATCACATCACATCATATGACTTCCTGACACTGCAATGGACCCTCATTCCACATCGGACGTCCAATGACTTCTGATACTGCAAAGGGACCTACAATCCACATCATGACTTTTCTGAAACCGCAGGAAACCACATCCACATCAATGACTTCTGACCACTGCACGGACCTACATTCACATTCCCACATCATGACTTCATACCACTGCAGGACCAACATCCCATCATGACTTCTGACATTATGGGGGGCCCACATCACCTCATGACTTCGTGACACCATGTAACTAAAACATCTACATCATGACTTCTCAGATACGCGGGACCACATCCATCATCCACATCATGCCTCTTAGAAACCGCAGGAACATATCCACACATGATTCTGACCACTAGCAGGACCACAACCACATCATGAACTTTTCCGACATTTACGGCACAGATACCACTCCACAACATGACTTTTTGGCACTTGATGTACCAAATCCACATCACACTGAACACGAAACAACCGTAGGGTCCACATCCACATCATGACCTCTGACACCGCAGGAATCACACCACATCCGTTCTTCTGAACAGTGCAAGGGGCCACATCCAACATCCACATCATGACTTCTGAATACTGCAGGGACTCTATATCCACATTATGACTTCTGCCAATGCTGGAAACTTCACATCTACACCCCTAATCATGACGTTTGAACAATGCAGGATACGATACATCCATACATCAAATGACTTTCTGAGATTATGGGGGGCCACAAATCCACATCATGACCTCTGACACTGCATGAACCACATCCACATCATGACTTTTCTGACACTAAGCAGGTTCCACATCATGACTTTTGACACTGGCAGTTACCCCCAATCCTCATCATGACTTACACCTTTCTGGCAACATCGCAGTAAACCAATCCCACATCCAAAGCTTCTCAAACCGAGTAGGACCCATCCCACAACCACATAAATGACCTCTGACACTGCAGGGAGCCAATTCCACACCTTCTCTCTACACTGACTTTCTTGACATCCAGGCCAAATCGACATCCACATCATGGGACCCCCGACAAAGCCAGGGACCACAATATCCCAACATCAAGACTTCTGAATACGGCAGGGCTAACATCCCCACTTCCACCTCAGACTTCCTGACAACGTCTAGGAAATCACTCCCAAATCATTGACTTAGACTCATGCAGGGACCAATAACCACATCAGACATGAAACCCGCAAGGGATATTGAATCAACATCCACATAAAGACATTTCCGCCACTGCAAGGAACCACATCCATCATTCACATCATGACTTCTGACACAGCAGAACCAAATCAACATCTTGCTTCCGAAACTGCAGGTACCACAATCCATCATCACGACTTCGAAACACGTAGGGACCGACAACCCACATCAGAACTTCTTGACACAACCGCAGGAATCACACCACATCGTGACTTCTGACCAGTGCCAGGGGGCCAACATCCACAAAATCCCCCACATCAAGACTTTCTGACATTTAAAGGGGGATCACACATCCCATCAATACTTTCTGATACTGCAAAGGGACCCCACTCTCCACATCCTGGCTTTTCTGAAATACACAGAAAACCAAAATACCACATCATGACCTTCTGACAATCCTGGAAATCCCACAACCCACATCAATCACTACTGAACTCCAGGGACCCATGAATCCACAATACCAAAATCATGGACTTTCAGATACTGCAGGACGACCATCCACTATCATGACTTCTGATACGCAGGGAACCACACTATCCACATCAATGACTTCTGGAAACCGCAGGACCACATCATCAACTTCATGCTTCTGCCTGACACTGCGGGACAGCAACCACATCCTCAATCAAGACCTCGTCACACTGCCGGGACTCACACATACACATCCGCATCCATGACTTCTTGACACTGCAGGGTCTCTCACATCCACATCATGACTTTTCCGTGCATCACCTTCGGGGACCTTATCCTCATCCTACATCAGCATCCTGAAACAGTAAGGGACCACTATCCAACAAACCTGAATACGTCTGGAGACCTGCTCTGGCACACATCCACATCATGACTTCTGACAATGCCAAGGACCACATCCACATCCACATCTTGACTTCTAGTACATTCGCAAGAACCACATCCTAACATTCCACCATCAATCGACTACAGCACGCAGGGACCTCATACGTCTCACCTCGTACCTTATGAAACCGCAGGGGAATCACACATCCACATAATGAGTTCCGACACTGCAAGGACCTCCATCCTCATCCACATCAAGCCCTCTGACACCGCATGAATGACCATATCCACATCATGACTTCTGAACAATCTGGACATGAACCACATCCCACATCATACTTTTCTGAAACCTAGCCAAGCGGCCACACTACCACATCCACATCATGCTTTTCTGCACAGCAGTGGCCAACATCCAACATCTCAAATCATGATCTTCTGACACTTGCAGGGGCCAACAAATAACACATCTACATCATGCCTTCTGAGAAAACGTCAAGGCCACATCCACATCATGATCTTCCCTGACAACTTGCATGACCACATCCATATCCGCATAATGACTCCTCTGACAACTGCGGACAATCCATCTATCATTCTTCTGACACGCCATGGACCATTAATTCCCTGTCAGTATTGTTATTGACCTTCATGACTTACTTGACTTGACTTATGCCTTTTGGTTCCTTGGGGAACATAGGGCTGCAACAACACCCCTCCAACGAACTCGGTTTTGGGAGATCCTCTTCAGCTCGGCCCATGTCATTCCGGCTGCCTTCGATTTCTTCGTCAACACTTCTGCGCCAGGTCTGCTTTGGTCGACCAACTTTCCGCTTCCCTTGTGGATTCCAGTCAAGGGCCTGTCTGGTGACATTTGACGCAGGCTTGCGGAGTGTATGGCCGATCCATCCCCACTTCCTTTGTTTAATGATGGACTCAATTGGGGTTTGTCTGGTCCTGTCCCACAGTTGTTTGTTGGATATGACTTCCGGCCACCTGTGTTGAGGATGTACTGAGGCATTTGTTGGTTAAAAGACTGGAGTTTGTGGGTGTTGGTTTTTGTTACCCGCCAGGTTTCTGAGCCACTAAAGTAGGACCGATTTGACATTGGTGTTGTAGATCCGAAGCTTATTTTGAAATGAGAGGGCTGTTGACCTCCAAATTGGCCGAAGGGTGTTGAAGGCGTGACGGGCTTTGTTGATTCGGCACTTGATGTCTTCATCTGTTCCCCCATCTTTACTGACGACACTGCCCAGGTAAATAAACTTGCTGACTTCTTTGATGGTTTCTTGCTGCAGTGCACTGGGTCATGTGTTTTGTTGTTCACCCTCATGATCTCCGTCTTCCCGATGTTGATTTGGAGGCCAGTCTTTTCAGCTTCGTCAGCAACACGACAAAGCTTCTCTGTGCGTCTTGTTGCCTGTGGGAGAGAAGGCTGATGTCATCTGCGAAGTCCAGGTCTTCCAGCTGCTTCATGAGGGTCTCACTGTATGCCGGTTCTCCTGCCTGCTGTGGCTTGCCGCATTATCCAGTCAACCACCAACAGGAAGATGGTTGGCGACAACAGACAGCCCTGACGAACACCGGTCTGTACGGAGAAGGCTTCCGTCAGTTTCCCTTCATGGATGACTTGACAGGTGGCATCTTCATATAGCTGCTGGATGATGGTGATGAACTTTGGTGGAAACCATAGTGATGCATCAGTTCCAAAATGACATCTCTGTCGACGCTGTCAAATGCCTTCTGGAAGTCGACAAAGACTTAATATAGGGGGGTCTGCCACTCCAGGGACTGCTCAATGATGATGCGCATTGTGGCGATTTGATCTGTGCATGATCTGTCTGCCTAAAGCCTGCCTGTTCATCCGAGTGTTTGTCCAGTGCTGTCTTCAGTCTGTCTAGCATGATCCTTGTCAGTACTTTCCTGGGATGGACAGTAGCATGATTCCTCTCAGTTGTTGCAGGAGGACAGGTCCCCTTTCTTTGGCAGCTTAACGAGATGGCCTTTCTTCCAGTCTTCTGGTACACTCTCTTGCTCCCAGATCTTGTATAGGAGTGGGTATACATTTATTTGAAAACCAATATGAAATATAGCTTTTGTGTCTTTGATATATTTGATGAGTATTAATCTGCCTGTCAGTATTGTTATTGACCTTCATGGGATGATTAAAGTGTTTTAGACTTGACTTTTGACTTGATTTTTGGCAGTGCAGGGGCCACATCGACATCCACATCATGACTTCTGACACTGCAGGGACCACATTCACATCCACATCATGACTTCTGACACTGCATGGACCACATCCACATCATGACTTCTGAATACGGCAGGGACTACATCCACATCCACATCATGACCTCTGACAACGAAGGGACCACATCCACATCATGACTTCTGAAACCGTAGGGACCACATCCACATTATGACTTAAGACACTGCAGGGACCACATCCACATCCACATGATGATTTTCGACACTCAAAGGACCACATCCACATCCACATCTGACACTGCAGATACCAAATCCACATCATTGATTCTGAAACTGCAGGGACCACATCCACATCTTGACTTCTGACACTGCAGGAACCACATCCACACCCACATATGCTTCTGACACTGCAGGGACCCCAATTCCACA
>JAQIHA010000695.1:0-5000 GCA_028751875.1 Rapana venosa
TTAATTGATCGCAAAAGAAGATATACATAAGTGCCTTTGGCCATATAGTCTTTCGGCGATGGGTTAATCAGAAGAGGCTTGTCTGGAAATATTAAGATAACAATATACATAGATTAGCCAAGTGGTGACATTTTCTACAAAAAATTCGATTTGTATTTCTAGGAGGCTGCTGTCAGAAACAGCCATAAAGTGTAGGACAAACCAGCGTTCAATTAAACCTTGAGATGAAAACAATCCAGAGATAAAACATCAGATACCTGGTCGTTCACTTTGGCCGCAAAGTGCTACGCCATTTATAAGTGTTCGTTTGAGAGATTCTGTAGAAATTCTTACTGGAAATGGAATGGGTGTGGAGTGAAGTGGAGTGGAGTGGGGTGGAGTGGAGTGGAGTGTCGTGTGGTGTAGTTGGTGTGGTGTAGTTTGGTGTGGTGTGGTGTTGTGCAGTGTAGTGTGGTGGGGTGTAGTTGTGTAGTATTGTGTCGTGTGAAGTAGTTGGTGTGGTGTGATGTGGTGTAGTGTTGCGTAGTGAAGTGTAGTGGGGTGTGGTGTGGTGTTGCGTAGTGTAGTGTGGTGTAGTGTAGTGTGGTGTGGTGTGATGTAGTGTAGTGTGGTGTGATGTGGTGTAGTGGAGTGGAGTGGAGTGGAGTGTGGTGTAGTGTAGTGTAGTGAGTAGTGAAGTGGTGTGGGTTAATGTAGTGTAGTGTAGCGCAGTGCAGTGCGTGTAGGGTAGTGTAGTGTAGTGGAGTGCAGTGCAGTGCAGCGCAGTGTGGCGTGTGTAGTGTAGTGTGGTGTAGTGGTGTCTGATGTGGTGTAGTATAGTATAGTGTAGTCTGGTGTAGTGTAGTGCAGTGCAGTGCAGTGCAGTGTAGCGTAGTGTAGTGTAGTGTCGTGTCGTGTCGTGTAGTGTAGTGTAGTGTAGTGTAGTGCAGTGTAGTGCAGTGCAGTGCAGTGTAGTGCAGTGTAGTGCAGTGCAGTGTAGTGTAGTGTAGTTTAAGTGCAGTGTAGTGTAGAGTAGTGCAGTGCAGTACAGTGTTGTCTAGTGCAGTGCAGTGAAGTACAGTGTGGTGTAGTGCAGTGCAGTGAAGTACAGTGTGGTGTAGTGCAGTGCAGTGCAATACAGTGCGGTGTAGTGTAGTGTAGTGTAATGTAGTGTAGTGTAGTGTAGTGTAATGCAGTGCAGTGCAGTGTAGTGTAGTGTAGTGTAGCGTAGCGTAGTGTAGTGTAGTGTAGTGTAGTGTAGTGTAATGCAGTGCAGTGTAGTGTAGTGTAGTGTAGTGTCTTTTAGCGTAGCGTAGTGCAGTGTTGTGTAGCGTAGTGTAGTGTAGTGTAGAGTAGCGTAGTGTAGTGTAGTGTAGTGTCGTGTCGTGTAGCGTAGTGTAGTGTAGTGTAGTGTAGTGTCTTTTAGCGTAGCGTAGTGTAGTGTCGTGTCGTGTAGGGTCGTGTCGTGTAGCGTAGTGTAGTGTAGTGTAGTGTAGTGTAGAGTAGTGTCTTTTAGCGTAGTGTCGTGTCGTGTCGTGTCGTGTCGTGTAGTGTCGTGTAGCGTAGTGTAGAGGTGACCTTGTCAAAGATGACAAGCTAGTGGGGCGAAAGGAAGGAGACTCTTCTACAATGTGATCAGGCCTGATCGATGAAGAGAAATCTGTTTACCAAAAAGTGATTGCTGAGAGAGAGAGAGACAGGCAAAAAGACAGACAGACAGACAGAGACAGATACTGATACAGACACAGAAAGACAGAGAACACACACACACACACACAAAACAGAGAGAGAGATCGACAGACTCAGAGAGAGACACTGATACATAAAACAGAGACACAGACAGAGAAAAGACACACAAAACAGAGAGACAGACAGACAGACAGGCAGATACTGATACATACAGACACACACACAGACATAGAGAGACAGAGAACAGACATACACACAAAACAGAGACAGACAGACAAACAGATACTCTCACCACACACACACACACACACACACACACACACACACACACACACACACACACACACACACAGAACAGACAAACACAAAACAGAGACAGACAGACAGACAGACCGACTGGCAGACAGACAGAAATACAAACTGACAGACACAGATACTGAGACAAGAAGACAGAGAGAAATAGACACAGAGACAGAGATAGAGAGATAGAGAACAGACAGACACAGACAAGAGAGAGAGAGAGAGAGTAACCTTTAATCTTGCGTGAGAGAGAGAGAGAGTAATTTTTAATCTTGTGAGAGAGAGAGAGAGAGAGAGAGAGAGAGAGAGAGAGAGAGAGAGAGAGAGAGTAATCTTTAATCTTGTGAGAGAGATTGAGGTAGAGAGAATAATCTTTTATCTTGTGTGAGTGAGATAGAGAGTAATCTTTAATCTTGAGAGATAGATTGAGAGAGAAAGAATAATCTCTAATCTTGTGAGAGAAAGAGAGTGAGTAATCTTTAATCTTGAGAGAGAGAGAATAATCTTTAATCTTGAAAGAGAGAGAGTAATCTTTAATCTTGAGAGAGAGTGTGTGTGAGAGTGAGAGAGATAATAATATTTAATCTTGAGTGAGAGAGACTGAGAGAGAGAGAATAATCTTTAACCTTGAAAGAGACAGACAGACAGACAGAGACAGAAAGATTAAAAATGACCCCACCCCCCTAAAAAAAACCAACAAAATAACTAACTAAAAAAAATAACTGTGCAGATCAATTTAATTATCACATTCAGCTCACTGTGATTTAGTTTACTATCTGCTAGAATATTTTTTGTTTTAGAGGGGAGGGGGGATTGGTTGCTGCACGGTGTTTCATTTGCCGCATTTTCTTCTTGGCCATTGATTTTCCTCCCATCATTTTACAGTCAAGAGAGGCAACCTCTGTGATGGCTTTCCTCAGCTCTTGTCTTCTGATGCCTGCGTGAGTTTGGACAGGGAAACGAACACTGCTTTCATTTTTCTGGGGGGTATCTCTTAAACCAGTTGACGTGTTCAGAGAAACTGATACTCTGGAAGGATTTTGCCTTCGTGTAATAAATGCATGCACTTATTTGATAGTTTTGTTTGTTATGAGTTGTTGGTTCTAGAATGAGAAATATGTCGTAGTATGTATATAAGGCTTTTTCCTATTTTTATAACAGGGGTGTATTCATGTTTTCCCCTTAAACCTGTGGGTAACTATATTATACTATCTTGTGCGTAGAGAACAGACATCCCTAGCTTTCGTTTCAGCGTCTCTTTAGAAAAAGACAGAAAATATGTTACCATTTATTCTCAAATTATCATGTACACACCCGAAGTTGGAATAATAATAATAATAATAATAATAATAATAATAATAATAATAATAATAATAATATATGGAATTTATATAGCGCTGAATCTTGTAAAAAACAAACAAATCGAAGCGCTTGCACTCAATCATTTACAGGCATGCAACTCTCCTTAAACATAATGAGCAACAGATTTCAAATCCATGCGCGCGCACTACGCACGCACACGCACAGCACACACACACACACACACACACACACACACACACACACACACACACACACCACACACACACACACACACACACACACACACACACACGGAACAACACTTAGAAGGTGAAAGATGCTGTTGAAAATTAGGGACAGATATGTGGGGGGAAAGTCTCAGGTAGGAAATAAGTGTGTTTTGAGGCTGGATTTGAAGGAATCAAGTGAAGGCTTTTGACGAAGTGAAAGAGGGGGTCATTCCAGGTGATGGACCAGAAACAGAGAAGGAGCGACGGCCAACAGTGGTTTGTTTGAATCTGGGTGTTCGAAAGCACAAAGTATCTGCGGCTGAACGAAGGGAACGGATGGAGTGTACAGATGAAGACAGTTACAGAGATAAGAGGGTGCAGATTTGTGGAGAACATTTGAAACAGAGGGTATTGATTTTATACTCCAGTCTTTGTGAGACAGGCAACCAGTGAAGAGATCGCAGAAGAGGAGTGATGTGTTCAGATTTTTTCTTTCTTAGGACCAGTCGAGCTGCAGAGTTTTTGTAATGCGTTGAAGAGAGTGGATAGATGATGCTGGTAGGCCAGCCAAAAGAGAATTACAGTAGTCTAAACGTGAAAGAATAAGAGATGTGACAAGCTTGGAAGTTGCATCAGTGGACAGATACTTGTGAATCGCGCTTTTGCGCCGTAATTGATAGTAGCAAGACTGGCAGGTCTGGGTGATGAATTTTTTCATAGAGAGTGTGTTGTCAAGAACTACTCCTAAATACTTCACAGAGTTGGACAAAGGAACTGACGTATTGCCGAATTCTATTGAAGTTTTTGTGATAGAGGAAAGTTTATGTTGGATCCCTATGAGCATGGCTTCGGTTTTATCGGCATTAAGTTGTAACTTGTTCTGAGTCATCCAGTTTTGAATGTCTTGAAGGCAGTAGGACATATTTGTCAGGAGGGAAGGCAAGTTTTCAACAGTATCGCTGCACTGAAGTTGAGTATCATCGGCATAGAAATGATGATCAATAGGGTGGTTGTTTATTATATGTGAGAATGGAGCAGTGTAGAGAGTAAAGAGAACAGGGCCCAGGACTGATCCCTGCGGGACTCCACATTCTATTTTGAGAGGTTTTGATTGAATTTTGTTTACAATAACTTTCTGGAACCTGTCTGTGAGGTATGAAGTAAACCAGTGAGGGCTGTGCCATTAATACCAAACGTATTTTGGAGGCGAGAAAAGAAGAATTGAGTGA
Organism: Rapana venosa; assembly: GCA_028751875.1. Lineage (NCBI taxonomy): Eukaryota > Metazoa > Mollusca > Gastropoda > Neogastropoda > Muricidae > Rapana > Rapana venosa. The sequence continues at coordinate 4,730 of JAQIHA010000695.1, forward strand.
TCTATGGTATCAAAGGCTGCAGATAAGTCAAGAAGAGTGAGGAGGGAGATTTTTCCTGCATCAGAAGCAAGTAAAGTGTATCTAAAGTATGGACTAGGGTGGTTTCGGTGCTGTGGTTGGGGCGATAGGCAGACTGAAAAGTGGGAAGAAGATCATTGGAATGAAGGTGACTGTTGAGCTGTTTGAGAACAACTTTTTCTAGTACTTTAGAGACAAAGGGTAAGTTTGAGACAGGCCTATAATTCTTCAGAATGTTGGGATCGAGGTCGTG
>JAQIHA010000695.1:10000-13474 GCA_028751875.1 Rapana venosa
ACCCGTTCCGCTTTTCGGAAGAGTAGGCCATTGTGTGCCTTTGGGGACGGATGACAAAACTGACAAAACTGCATACACACCGGGAGTCTTCTTCTTCTTCTTCAAGTGTCCGGTATGGTCCTGCAGACATCGACGATCATGGCTCTCCATTCTTCCCTGTTCTCGGTCCCTCTCATGAGCTCATTGTTGGTGCCCTCTTTATTCGTTGCGAATTTGTTTAAGCTGTCGGTGAATTTTGTGCGTTGTCTTCCTCTGCTCTTGTTTCCACATATTTTGCCACTCCATAACAGTTTCTCCAGCCCTGGGAACAGATGACAAAATTTACAAAACCGCATACACACGGGGAGTGGATAAAAAAAAAGCACATGAATGCTTATTCCATTATCCTCGAATTAAAAGAAAAAGAAAAAATCTCTCTCTCTATCTCTCTCTCTCTCTCTCTCTCTCTCTCTCTCTCTCTCCTCTCTCTCTCACACACACACACACACACACACACACACACACACACACACACTCACTGTTAACTTAAAACATAAACAATGATGTTGAAGGTGATGAAGATAATGGTGATGTGTGTCTGGATTGTAATTACTCATAGTGACAGTGACCACGCTCTTAGTCATGACTGTGTTGGGGATGATGATAACCATAACGCCCTTAGTGGTATGTTTTGTATCTGAACATGTTGCATTTCTAGACAATTGATTGAAGTGGGTTTTTTCGTTTACTTGTTACCACCACTCCCCTTCGTCCCTTTCACTTGTATTGTGGCGCAAGGCCGAGGTACAATTAAAATGTTCAGAGTTCAGATTTCTCTGTGTGTGTGTGTGTGTGTTTGTGTGCGTGTGCACGCGTGCGCGTGAAAGTGTGTGTGTGTGTGTGTGTAAGTGTGTGTGTGTGTGCGTGTAAAGTGTGTGTGTTTGTGTGTGTGTGTGTTGGGGGGTGTCTATGCCTGGTGTATGTGTTGATTTTGTACTTGTTTGAAACTAAATGTGTGATGCACACAAAAACAGTAGCATCTTCATATCGTACTTTCTTTCTTTCTTTCTTTATTTATTTGTTATTTTATATCGAGGATAATGGAATAAGCACTCATGTGCTTTTTTACATCCAGTCCCCGTGTGTATGCGGTTTTGTAAATTTTGTCATCTGTTCCCACCGGCACACAATGGCCTACTCTTTCGAAAAGCAGAACAGGATTTAACGTGTGCGCAAGATGTTCTGCATGCGTTCGCACACGGGGCCTCGGTTTATAGTCTCATCCGAAGACCCTTCAGACATTTTCAGTGGCCTGGGTTTTGTTGTTGTTGTTTGCTTGCTTTTGGGGTGGCGGTTTGTTGTCGTTGTTGTTTGGGGGTGTCTAAAAGTTGTCTTTGCAACAGCATCACTGCACTACACGATTTGGGGAGGAAGGGAGGAGGGGGGCGGGAGGATGGCGGGAGGAAAACCAGGAGTGTTTTCCCTTTTGTACTTCTCGCTTTTTTTTTCGTTCCTCGGCTAGAGCTTTCAGGTTCACTAATGGTCAGATTTTGTTGTGCATGCGACAGGTTTTTTTTCCCCACACCATTGAGGTAGCCGCATTTTGTCTCCGGAGATGATGTTTAAGCATGACACCACTATACACGCGGGTTGGTTGGGGTTTTTTGTTAATCAAATCTTACCGGCAGGACTGGCCTACCCTTCTTAACGGGTTTAACGGATGCGCAACATGTTCTGCGTGTGTTCGTACACGGGGCCTGGGTGTGTCTAGTCTCATATTTTCCCCCGTGGGCATGCCGGGGGTCTGTCAGTATAAATAGCATCTCCCACCTTCTGGAGGTTATGTTCAATTTTCTCTTTTCTATCCCTCTCTTTGTTTCTGCCTTCTTCTTTTTCTTCCTCTCACCTCCTTCTTGTCTATTGTCCGCCTTCTCGAGTCCATTCTCCTACCCTTTTTTTCCAGAAAGACTTAAGAGATAATAATTTCTCTTATGCCGAAGGCGGATGTGCTGGGCCTGACTTGTCCAGGCGCTTAACGGCAGCGTGACGCATAAAACGGACAATAGTTGCTTTACTAGCGTTCGACGAAGAAGAAGAAGAAGAAGAAATATAGTATCATACTTCTTGTAATCAGCGTCTAATATGTCTTTAAACTTCAGTAGCGTCTAACAGCTGTATTTTTTGTTTGTATGTTTGTTTGCTTGCTTGATTGCTTGCTTGTTTGCTTGCTTGATTGCTTTCTTGCTTGGATGTTTTAGCTAAGTGCGCAAAGTTCATTTTAAGCAAACAAATCACTCACTGTTTACACTGTTGATTAAGTTATATGGTTTGACATTTAAATTTCCGTTTATATTTTTTCAAAAAGATCTTTTTGTGAGTAAGTTCATTTTTATTGTTTATCACTCTATATTTTTCAGCTCTGTCTGCCCTTTGTTTTAGAATTAAACAAAACTTTTTTTTTACAAAACTTAACAAAACTATGACTTACATGTTACACTGTTTGGTTAAAGTTTCCATCTCTGTATTCTATGACAAGATCTTTTGAGTCAGTTTACTTCAGAAACAGGGGACGGGATAGCTCAGAGGTCAAAGCACTCGCTTTCTCCCAGCCAACATTAATTCATTAATTTATTTATTTATTTATTCTTTTATATCGAGGATAATGGAATAAGCACTTATGTGCTTTATTTACATCCAGTCCCCGTGTGTATGCGGTTTTGTAAATTTTTGTCATCTGTTCCCACCGGCACACAATGGCCTACTCTTTCGAAAGGCCGAACAGGATTTAACGCGTGCACAAGATGTTCTCAGCCACCTCATTACAAGTTGGTCTCAAGATCCATGAAGGCAAAACCAAGATTCTCAAGATCAACGCAGTGAGTGAGGACCCAGTCACACTAAATGGGAAGGAGCTGGAGGAAGTGGAGACATTCACGTACCTGGGTAGCATCATTAACATGCAGGGCGGCACAGACGCAGACGTCAGAGCAAGAATTGGCAAGGCGAGGGCAGCGTACTTGCAGCTGAAGAACATCTGGAGCTCCAAGGTGGTGTCGACCCGCACAAAGATCAGGCTGTTCAACTCCAACGTCAAGTCAGTCCTACTATATGGAGCGGAGACATGGAGGACAACAAAGACCACCATCAAGAAAGTGCAGACCTTCATCAACAGCTGCCTGAGACGAATCCTCCAGATCCACTGGCCCGACACCATCAGCAACGCAGACCTGTGGCTACGTACCAACCAGCTGCCAGCCGAAAATGAAATCCGGCGCAGGAGATGGGGATGGATTGGGCACACCCTGAGAAAGCCAGCCAGCAACATCACAAGGCAGGCACTATCATGGAACTCCCAGGGAAAGCGAAAAAGAGGAAGGCCAAAAACACCTGCGACGCGACCTTGAGGCAGAAACCAGAAGATGGGATAACGGGACACTGGGGAGAAATAGCCCAGGACAGGGACTCTGGGGGATGTTGTCGGCGGGGGGGGGGGTG
>JAQIHA010000696.1:2500-5000 GCA_028751875.1 Rapana venosa
CTCAATTTCTGCTTTACAGCCTGTGTTACTTTCCCGTCATATTGGTCATTGAAAGTTTTAGCCTTCAACATTGACATGTACGAAGCTGTCATATGAGCAAGAATGCATTGCGCTGCCGTTAAGCACCTGACAAGTCAGGCCCAGCGTATCCGACTCTGGCCCGTTTTTATATCGGAGTGGTCGTTCTCCTAGGCTGGTTGCTTTCACAGAGCTGCAGAATCCAGTCTGCCCTGGAGGCCATCCTCCTCCTCTGCCTTCACAGCCGTTGGGAGACAGGTTCTCCTCTTCCGCCTGTTCCGCCATTGGGTTGTCTGTTCTCTTGGTATTTGACCCATACCTGGGAACAGTGCAACACTCCCTCCAGACCTGTCTATCCAACACACCAAAACCTGAGGGCCAATATCTGGCCTACTGACCTGCCGATGAGGGACAAACTCTTAGGACCCCTGAAGGGCCTTCAGCGTACAACAGCATTTGTCAGGGCCTCAGGAGTTGCTGTCTGAGCGTTCGACGAAGAAGAAGAAATGTACGAAGCGTGATGATGTCACATCTCATTCTTTCATGCCTGGACTATTGTAATTCTCTTTTGGCTGGTCTGCCAGCATCATCTATCCACTCCCTTCAATGCATACAAAACTCCGCAGCTTGATTAGTCCTCAAAAAGAAAAACTCTGAGAATATTACTCTTCTCCTGCAATCTCTCCAACGGCTGCCTGTGCCACAGAGAGTAAAGTACAAGATCAGTACCCTCTGTTACAAATGTCTCCACAAAACAGCACCCTCCTACCTCTGTGAATGTTTTCACCTGTACACTCCTTCTCGATCCCTCCGCTCTGCTGCAGATACCTTGTGCTTACGAATACCTAGATTCAACCAATCCACTGTTGGACGTTGCTCTTTCTCTATTTCTGGTCCATCAATCTGGAATGACTTCCCTCTCTCCCTTCGTGAAAAGCCCACTTTCGACAGTTTTAAATCCAGCCTCAAAACATACCTATTTCAAACCTAAGATTTTCCCCTCCTGTTTCATGTCATATCTGTCCCTGCCTTTAACAGCCAAAATGCCATCACCCTGCTGAATTGTATAACCTCTGTGTGTGTTGTGGTGTGTTGTGTGGTGTGTGTGTGTGTGTGTGTGTGTGTGTGGTCTGTGTCTGTGTCTGTGTCTGTGTGTCTGTGTGGGGTTTTTTTGAAGAAGCACTCATGTGTGTCACTCACTCTCTCTGTCTGTCTGTCTGTGTATGTCTGCCTGCCTGCCTGCCTGCCTGCCTACCTGCCTGTCTGCCTACCTGCCTACCTGCCTGCCTTCTCTGTCTGTCTGCCTTCTCTGCCTGCCTGTCTTGCCTTCTCTATCTGTCTGCCCTGGGAGACAGGTTTCGTTCAGACCATGATGTGGAATCCTGTGCACGGGAACTACGTGGCTACAGAGCGAACCAGAGCCAGCACTCAAGTGCACGTGCCTGACCACCATACCACGCTGCTCAGCTTCCCGGGGTTTTACTACCCCAGATCCAGCTTTGTGGCCTGCTCCTTGTTTCGTGGGCGCGAAGGAGTGAAGAACATCTGGCTGTCTTACACGCAGCTAGTTCCCTCGCCCGCCCTGTTCAACGTCACGAGATTCGACTGCGGTTTCCATCAGTACGGGGCGTTTAACGTAGGCTATAAAGTGGTCTTCTCCTTTCATAGGGTAAGGAGGCTGGGTGGGTTCGGTTCAAGGGGGGTGGAGGGGAGGGGGTGGGTTGGTTTGGGTTTTGGTGTGGGGGTTTTGGTGGTGGGGGGGGGGGGTGTTTGGCGTGTGTTGTGTGTGTGTGTGTGTGTGTTGTGTGTGTGTTGTGTGTGTGTGTGTGTGTGTGTGTGTGTGTGTGTGTGTGTGTGTGTGTGTGTGTGTGTGTGTTGTGTGTGTGTGTGTGTGTGTGTGTGTGTGTTCAAATTCAAATTCAAATTCAAATTCAAAAGCTTTATTATCTCAAAGGCAGAGAAATTCCGGCGTGTTACTCGCCATACATAAAAAGAATAAACATTTAAACATAATATTTAAAACACACACCACTGTCCAACATCAGCACCACCCACCATGAGATAAAATGCACCACAAATCAACAACATCTCAGCCAACCACAAACCCACCCCAACAAAAATCACTTTACTCATGTGCGCACTAGTAAACCCGTCCGCACATTCACAGTCGCTCGCGCACGCACGCTCGCACATTGTAAACATTCGTACCCATGCTCACGCATTTTAATAATATAAGTCAAATTGTTATAACATGTTGTATAAGACAAATATCAATTAAATTAATACTATGTCGGTGTTGTTGTTGTGGGTTGTTTTGTTTTGTTGGGTGGTTTGTTTGTGGGGTTGTTTTGTGTTGGGTTTTTTGGGGGGTCTGACTCTCAGTCTTCTTGTCTGTCTGTCTGTTTATGATATGCTGTCTATTTTTCTGTCTATTGGTTTTTTCTTCCATCCAGTGTTTATTTATTTATCTATTTATTCATAG
>JAQIHA010000697.1:0-13446 GCA_028751875.1 Rapana venosa
TTAGTAGTTATATAGTTATTTTGTGTGTTTCTTCCTCTCCCAAAGACAGAAGACAACGCACAAATAACAGACAGTCAAATTGCAAACGCAACGAGGAAAACCCCCCCCAAACAACAACTCATCGGGAAACTGACAACAAGGGGAATAAGGCCATGATCGCCGATGTCTGCAACAGACTGCACATAAGAAAAAATTATAGTAGGTTTTTTGGGTGAATTCCGGGTGCTGCTTTTCTATAATAAAAATGAAGGGAAAAAAATTAAAACGCGAATCTTGAAAACTAACGAATCGAACGTTTGCTGCAAATCTTTACAGCATGCGCTTCCTAAAAAAACATAGTGTTTAAAGTTTAGTACACACACACAACACAAAAAAACACCCAGGGAGACTATAAACCGGGGCCCGTGTTAAAAACCATGCAACACTTGCCCATGTTAAATCCTTTTCCGTTTTTGGGGAAGAGTGGGCCATTGTGTGCCGGTGGAAATACATGAAAATTTTCAAACCCCATACAAAAACGGGGACGGGATTAAAAAAGCACATAGTGCTTATTCCATTACCCTCGTAAAAAAAGAAAAAAATAAAATTAAATAAATAAAAAACACACACACAAAACCTGCACAAACCTCCAATTTGGGGTGGGGTTAAAAAAGAATTTCTCTCTCGAACGAGCACAGTGTGTATTATTACCCTTTTCCGCTGACCGGGGGGTGGGTGGGGGGTGTGGGTTGCACCGAGGTTTAAGAATTAAGCTTGTGCCTCAGGGTTGAGTTTGACCACCTCCAAACACCCCTTGAAGGGGAGTATCCCCGGGATTTAGATTTTAACTCATACAACCACGGAAGTCTGTGCATACAAATAGTTTGCGCGGTTTGGGCACTTCAACGAAAGCAAACACCACATCATAAAAAGACAATGAACTTTGTAGGGGAAAGGAAAGAGACCAAAGGGAAACCAGCAAAACCTGGGCTCCTGTATTTCAAGACTTAGAGAAAGGGGCATAAATAAAGGGGAAGCCCAAAAAAAGAGAGAAAAAGCTCATCAGTCAAACCTCCCCGGGGGAAACATGACAAAAAGAAGAAAAAGAAAAGCAAACAGATCAATATGGCTGCCTGAAGATTTACAGTTAAAGTGGAGGCAAGATTTCTGTTTGAAATGCTGCACAATAGTGAAAAAAGTGATTAGTGAATAATTGCACTTATATGTTTTTGTCCAATATGTTTGCACATATTTCAATACTATTTCAATAAGACAGAGAACTAAACTGTTTAAAGAAAAAAAAAGTATATTTTCAGTTAAAAGTCTGGTTATCTCCCCAGGGTTCTGAGTTCTTTACTCCTGCTGCCCAATATCAAACAATGTTTTTTTCATGATTGTATTTTCCATGGGGAGTGGAGGCAGTACTGATGTCCACTGAAAGAGCTGAATTCCCTAAAACAGGCCTCTGTGGTACGGGTAGCTTTATCTCGGCTGTGGGATCGTGGTGCAACACTCTAACCACAGGCTATCCTGGCCCCCATCCACACCCAATGGGAAGGAAGGTGGCAGGATGGTTAAAGATGTTGCCTGCCACAAGTAAAACCGTGAGGTTCTGGGTTTAAATCCCAGCCTCGCCCTTCTTCCCAGTTTGACCAAAAAAAAAATCGAGCTGAAGTCCAAGTCCTTCGGATAGACTATAAACCGAGGCCCCGTGTGCGAACGCATGCAGAACATCTTGCGCACACGTTAAATCCTGTTCCGCTGTTCGAAAGAGTAAGCCATTGTGTGCCGGTGGGAACAGATGACAGAATTTACAAAACCGCACACACAGGGACTGGATGTAAAAAAAAAAGCACCTGAGTGCTTATTCCATTATCCTCGATATATATAAAAAAAAAAAGTAATCTAAGCACTTTGATTTGTTGCTTTACAAGATTCAGCGCTATATAAATTCCATACATTATTATTATTATACCAATAAATAGATACCCATTTCAGACTGCTGTGGACAAACAATGGAACTGACTTATCTGCAGTATCTATACAACAGCTGGGACATTGACACACACACGCACACATACACACATCAGTGTTAACATCAGTGCAGACTCCACTCTCCCCAAAAGTCCTTCGGATGAGACTATAAACTGAGGTCCCATGTCCAAACACACGCAGAACATCTTGTGCGTGCACACATTACATCCTGTTCCACTTTTCGGAAGAGTAGGCCATTGTGTGCCGGTGGGAACATCATCATCATGTATGGAATTTATTTAGCGCTGAATCTTGTAAAGCAACAAATCAAAGTGCTCAACCGATGACAGAACTTACAAAACTGCATACACACAGGGACTGGATGTAAAAAAGCATATAATTAAATACAATAAAGCGAGACTTACCTCGTAAGTTGAAGCTGTTTGTAAATTCTTGCGAATTTATTGTAGACCGGAACGGAGTGCACATGAGAAACCGCGCGCAGCCTACCGCCAGTTTTTAGAGCCTCGAGAGAACACTGTGTCACACTATATATAACAGATCACATTTTTTTTAATAAACTTTTTTATCATTCCTTTTCATTTATTTTTTGGGGGAAAAATGTCTTACTATTTGCACGGTGTCCCAAGAACACGATGGCTTTTCCTTCTTTTTTTCTAGGGATTTTTTGTTTGCAGGTTGCTTTCTTTTATTGCAGGGGATGATGAAACCATTCAGGGGTGGGCATGTCCCCGTTTCCGGCTACATAAATTCGCAAGAATTTACAAACACTCAACTTACGGGGTAAGTCTCGCTTTATTGTTTTTAATTCTTGTCATTTCCTTATACCTCCACACGGGCACATGAGATTTAGAGCCACGGGTTTTCTCGAGACAAACACATCCATCAAAAAAAAAGAAACATTCCACCTTTTATTCTTTTTAAAACCCCTTTGGACGGGCCCAGGGGTCATGTTGCCCACTTTTTTATTATAAAATTTTGCAAATGGGAAACATCGCCCCATCCAGCTGTTTTCATTATGAGTTATTGGGCCTGAAATTTTTTGCTGCTAAAGTACGGGCTACCTGGTCTGGGCTGTGAAGCGGAAATGTCTATGCCTGCCCCTCCAGCGTCCATTTCACCAGCAAGATGGAACGCTACAGCCCCTCGGGGCGTGCAGAGTGATAAACAAATGCCAGGAAACTGCCCCCTCATTTCTTTTTTTTTCGAAGATTCTTCAATGGTTGAACACCACAGAGCCTCCTTATCCACAAAAGCCAGATTAAATTGGGTGATTATGGCTTCTTCTTGATTGTTTTAAAAAAAACATTTCATAAAAACAAAATTTTGCCTCGTTGTACATATTATCATGTCAATCAGCAATATTTTACACCTCTGACCCGACAGCATGCAATTAACATCACAAGCTTTGTCATTCGAACGTTTTTTTATCCACGGAACCCACGTTTCTACATTTAAGCCAATATTTACACCCAATTTGGTGATTTTTGGTATGGGGTTTTCTTTAAAAAACACCCTTCAAAAATCTTTTACAAGTTTCAGTTGCCCGAACTAGCCCCTTCATACTGCAAGAAAACAAAGCCAAAGGGCGGTCCCCCACACGCTATAAAATACCCTCTTTCAACAAGATCCAAAAAATTTACAGCGTCTAAGGCGGTAAACTGAATCCCCTTTTGCCACACGGTACCTCCCCTTTTTTCGATGTACACATCAACACCCGTTTTTGCAGGTCCCCAGAGACAGGGAAAACGGTAGTGTCCTCAGAAAAACCCTTGGTTTTTCTGAATCATCCCTGACCTTTGCAGACAACAGATCAAGCTTTTTTTTAGGGGGGTTTTTCATCCCTTTTGACTGGTTGTGTCGAGAGTGTTCCTGGCGACAAGAGACTGGCCGGGCTGGAGGATTTCATTAGGCGGGCCCAAAAAAGGCTGGTTTTTCCAGGCGGTCTACTATAACCCCCTTGCTTTGTCTTTCTTTAACTTTGCCGGGCCCGGGATAGAATGCTAAAAGGGGGGAAAACAATAACGTTTCATTACCCCAAACAGCTAAATGCTAAATACACAGCCCCTGGTCAGGCAAAAAACACATATCGGAAAACTGAAAATTTAATCTAAAGCAAAAAATCATGTCGGGTTTAAATTAAAATTTTCAGACCTCAGAAGAAGCAGGAATAATTTTTCCATTCTGTGTCTTTTGGGGCCAGTCTAGACAGCCGTCAGTTCAATAACAACTCCGGGGTGTGGCAGCACTGACCTTTTGTTCCGTTTTCACCCCAAAATCCAATTCAACACTATTCATTTTTTTGACGTTAGAACCCAGTTTTAAATACAACCAACGTGTTTGGGTTATCAACATGATTTTTTAGTGAACATTCAGTTTGTCATGCAAAAAAATTTGAGCCCAAAACAAACACTAATCCCCAATATTTTATAGCCTTCTTTTTTTTCTCACTCCACCACCTTTTGGGTTGGGTTTTTGGCTCAACAATCCAAGCCCCCCCTCCGTACCTGACTGTCTTCTTCATAGAATAGTGGGACGATCTCTAAATGAGCCTTTTTTTAAACTATTTATTTTTCCACCACTACTCTGCTTTTCCTTCAGCAAAACAATGCAAAATTTTTCCCATTTCCCTTACTTATTTTAAAGTGAAAAAATTTTTGTCTTGTTCAAGGCTCTTAGTACAAAGGCCCTTGGGCACAGCAAGAAACAAAAAACCTTTATCCAAAAAAGAGCCAGAGATTATGTAAACATTCTTCAAACTGAATATTTTTTCATGCACACAACAGTTTCGTTTCCTTCACTTCGCATGACACAGCAGGGATTTATTTTGAAACCCGGTATTTCTGCACAGGTATGAACGGGAATTTTTTTTCAGACAAGAATCCAGATAGCTAATAATTTTATCGGGTCTGTCCACCGTACAACTCGTTTCAACTCCCCAAAAATTAAACTACACAATGAATGAAGTTATCTGGTGACCCATACGTAAGCTGCTGGGACATTTTCATAATTTTTGAATTTTCGGGAATGGGACTGAGCCCCAGGGCACCCCCGAAAACATACAGTTTTCCTCTCCATCTGAATTTCGGGGTTTTTCTGAAAATCTCCTCTACGCAACATTAGGCACTCTCAACAATTGTGCAAAAAAAAATTTTCTCACTAGACCAAACGATTTGTTTTCCATTTTTAAAATTCTTATATTCACCTTTTCATTTAGACTTTCTTTCAAAACTTCAAATGACCACTTTTTTCCCCCCTAACAAAGAAGGGGGAACAATTTTGTCCTGTTTCGGCAAGGATTCTTTTTCACACCTTTTGTTCAACGGTTTTCATTTCAAATCAATAGCAAATTTTCATTTGTTAAATACCTTTGTGAACTTTGCTTTAAACCGGAAATCATAAAAATTTTGTTTTTAATTCCTTAAACTGTTTCAAGTACATCAGGGGTCGAAGTTAAACACTTTCCCCAGCAAAAATTTTTCCTTAAGCTTCCTCTGAAAATTTTATCATTTTGGCTTTAAGAAAACACAAAAGAAGGGAAGCAAAGTTCAAATTCACAAACCGTTTCCAAAAGGGGAGGGGCGGCATCAGGGATGGGGTTTACTGCCGGGGGCTGTTTTTCTGCCCTTTTCCCAAAACACTTGTTTGCCCTGCCCCTCCTCCAGGTTTTCCGGGCCTAAAAAACTGGTTTTTTGTGCTGCCAGGGGGTTTTTCTTTTGCGGGGCCACGCATCTCGCCGAGTTTCGGGGACTCCGTACTTTTTTCAAGCTTGTAAAACTCGGCCCCAAATTTTCGGGTGTCAGGAAAACTGCGTGCACAACCCAGAATTTAAAGGGGGGGCGGGCTGCATTTTCCCCTTTTTGGGGCCAGGCATGGTGGCATGACCTTAGGGCGGGGCGTCTGAAAGTGGCTACACCGTCATTCACCGCGATTTTACTCCCTCCTCCCCTGAATGGATCCTTACTTTCAAAGGGGGTCAGTGCAGAGCTTTTATCGCTAGGGCACTTTTGACGGGGTTTTTTGTATTTCCCAAACCTACATCTTCTTTGGGAAAGGCGAAACAAAAAAAAACTTCCGGTTTTGTTCGGGAACCCCCAGTAAGAACATTTTCGGGATAGGGTACTTTAAGTTTTTCCCATTTCCTGCGGGGGTTTTCGATCCAAACGGGACTCAAGCAGTTTTGCCATTTTTCAGAAACCTGGCCCTTTTCCTCATTATCATCAAAGGAAAGAGCCATTTCAGCGAAAAGTCGTCATTTAACCCTCACCCATAATTCGCCATCGTCTTTCTCCAGCCTTTCCCCTCTCTCAAAACACGTCTAACAGTTTTTAAATCGCTCCCTCCCTTCTTTTTTTTCCCCTTTCATTTCCGGGAGGGTTCTAGTCTGAGCCAGGCTTTTTTCCTCTTCCGGGAGTGCGGGCACTTCTTTCCAAATTTTCCCTTCTTCAGAAGATTTGGACAGTTGCAAAATACTCGGAGAGGGGGTTCCCTTCATAGAAATGAAGCGGGGGTTCCTTCATTAGACAGACCCCCCAAACCAAATCCTGGCATAAGTAATCACAGCATAGACCTCCATTTTTTTTTTTTTTTTTTTTTTTTTTTTTTTTTTTTTTTTTTTTTTTTTTTTTTTTTTTTCCCCCCACAAACATTTATCCCCAAAACAAAGTTTTCCCACCACAATCAAAAAAACCAAAACAGGTGGTGATAAAATGAAACTTTTTTTTAAACAAAATTCAAAAGAAACCAAGAAAGGGGTAAGACTAGAACCTTATAGCTTACCAATTCCAAAATGATGGCTTGCCGACACAGGGAGGGGGATACATAACACTCTGGCATAAGGGGGCTAGGCACGAAAATGGGGGTAGGCTGCGCGCGGGGTTTCTCATGTCCTGTAGGGAGGAACAAAATACAAAAATTTTAAAGTGCTGTTCCATTTCCCGATAAAAAAAAAAATAAAATTTTTAAAAAATGAAAAAAAATAAAAAAATAAACACACACTCAGACACACACAAACACAACACAAACACACACATACAAAAACCACCAAACACAAACCCTACACAACATCCCCTATTCATACAGTTCACACAAACACACGCACCCACACCCAACACATACACACACACTCACACACATACACCCCCACCACACACACATACACACCAAACCACACACACAAAAACACCTACACAAAAAACCCAATTCATACATTTTACACAAACACAAACCCACACACACACCACCACAACAAACACACGGCAAATTTTTTGAAAAACCCTTTCCCCCATACTCATCCATACAGACACAGATTAACAAACACTGTGACCTAACAATAATAATAAATAATGGAATTTATAAGGGTAATCTTGTACAACAAACAAAGTCTGGTCTAGCACCTAATGGTCCATCAACCTCCACATCCCGAAATTGGGATGTAGCACCCTTAAAAAGTGTTAGCAAAATTTTACTGTTGCTTTAAAATTTAGAGCCTGGCTGAGGGCAGCAAGTAAAGAAAAAACAACACCCAAAAAAACACATACATAACAACAACACAAAACACACACACCCAAACCCCACACCAAAACAAACACAAACACACACACACAAACACAACACACCCAACAATAACATACCAACCACACCCCACACACACACCACGCACATACACAACACAAACACCCCACACAAACAAAAACACCAAAACAATATACATACACAACCACCACAACACACACCCCCACAAAAAACACACCCACAAAACCCCACAAAAACACACACATACAACCACACCACCACACACATACCACACACACAACACACCCACACACAAAACCAACACACACAACCACAACAACAAACACACACCAACACACACACAAAAACACTAACGCACACAACCAAAACAACACACACCACAAACCACACCACTCAACGCCCCCAACACACACCCACACAAAAAAAAACACACCACAAAACACACACACACCACACAACAAACACAAACTAACACACACCAAAAAACACACTACCAACACACACTACAACAGCACATATACAACACACCACATACAACCACACACAAACAAGACACACATACAAAACACACACAACACCCAACCCCACAAACACACACAAAACAACAAAACACACCCACACACAACACACACACACAATCACACACAAACAACAACACCACCACACACACACCACATACATAACAAAACAACCCCACACACAACAACACACATCAACAACACACACACACACAAAACAACACACCATACTACACACACAACACAAACACACACACAAACCCCACTACACAACACACACCCCACAACACAACACACTACAACACACCCCCACACAACATACACAACAAAACACCCCACAACACACACATCAAAAACCCCCACACACCACCCACAACAAAACAAACAACACACAACCCAAAAAACACAAACATTAAAACACACAAACCAAACAACACACACACAACAACACACACTACAAAACAACACACCACCCCACCCACACCACAAAAACACACAACACACCACACAACCCCCCCCCCCACCACAAACCAACACAGACAAACACTTTTTTTGCCAAACAAAAATTATAACTGATGCTTTTTTTGTTTTCCCTTAAAAAAAACCCACAAAGGGCATAGGAACGAGACATCAGAGACCCAGCCTCTAGGACCAGCAAAACTGAGGGGGGCCCCATCCCCTCTCCCTCCGCTTTTTCCTCCCTACCCTAAAGGGAGGGACCCTTTACAGCTGGGTGAAGTGGGGGGGTGTACAAGCCAAGGCGGCCCAAACGGCACCCATCCAAATGGTAACCCCACCGCTGCTTAACCTTTGGGTGGGGGGGGGGAGAGAAGCAAGTGCTCCGACCACGACCACCCTCAGCATCACAATATCTAAAACACAGGGGGAAAAGCTGCGACACCGCTGGGGGAGAAAACGCCTGTACCAACCCGTGAAACAGCGCGATACCATCTTCCCCCCTTTGCCTCACAAACAGGTTCAAAACAGCCAGAATATTGGGGTTTTTAAATGTTGTTTTGGGGGGGGGGGGGGGGGAAAAAGGGGGGGAGTTAAGGGGAGGAAGGGTTAAAGTTCCCCAAATTTAAATTTTGAGGCCATCATAATTTTGATATTTTTCTAGGGGACCGTTTTTTAAAACCCCCCCTGAGGGACCGCACTCGCTTTAGGGGTTTGGGGCTAACCCAATACCTGCTCATCTTCTTCTTCTTCTTTCCCTTTTTTTTTCATTTCTCCCCGGGGGGGGTTTACCTTGAGAAAATTTCCATCCCTCGTTTTTAGCTTCCCCCTCCTTATTAGCACTCGCTTTTCCCCCCCCCTTAAACAGGGTCGACGGGTTACCCTTGGGTGGGGGACCGTTTCCCCGGGCCTTGGCTTCAGACGTTTTCCCCCATTCCCCACTTAAAGGTACCTGCCCCTTAGGGTCAGAAAAGGTAAACAGGAGGGAGAGGAGATGGGGGCCCCCCCTCAATATGCGACCTAACAATGAGGTCTCGACGCCCCGCCCCTAGACCTTTTAAAGGGTTTGGGGCTCCTTTCCCTTTCCCCCTTATTTATCCCCTACTCTAAACACGCCACCCGGGTTTTTTTTTTTATTTTTTTCAACTTTCCACTTCACAAAAAAGCGTACCTTCCCAAAAGGGAAAACGGGTTTTTTAACGGTGTGTGACATTCGATGCATTTGCACACAAAAACCTCAGTTTACAGTCTCATCGAAGGCTTTGGGGGAGAGTGGGTTTAAAACTGATGTTAACTCCAGGGAAAAAAACCCCTTTAAAATAATTGGAGCCACAAGGGGGTTTGATTGCAGCCGACATCAAAAGGCTGCATATTAGGGAAAAAAATTTTAACAAGTGGAAATAGTTAATCTGCCACAACCTGTACAACTCTCGGGTACACAGCACATAGAAAAGGGAGGATATGGCCTCAAACGGGGGCTCATAAATATTACATTTTACCACAAAGACAAAGTAAAGCAATGGCTTTTTTCCAAAACCCCCACCCAGGAAAAAGAGCTCTGCACAAGCAGGGATCTCAAAAAAACACGTCCCTGATCCATGGGTAATCACTTACCAACCCAAAAAACCCCCACATCATGAAAAGACAAAGGGAAAAAAGCTTTCAAAGTAAAATTTTAATACATTTTAAAAAAAAAGTCAAAAAAAAACCCCTTACAAGAATAAAATACAAAAATATAAAAGACCAACCAAAAAAAACCCAAGAAAAAAAAAAAAACTTCCCAAAGCGGAATGCAACTACCCGACCGAGTAAAAAAAGATCGCATAATTAATATAATCAAATTTCAACAATCCCCTTTAGGCGCTCTCCTCCCCGGGGGAAAGCACCCGAAATTTTTCACAAAAAACGCCCTCTTTTTTAATAACAAAAAAAAAAACAAAAAAAAAAAATATAACTGAGGGGAAAAAATACAACAAAAATCAAAAATCAGCTAAGACAAACACAACAAACACAACCACCAAATAACGCCCAAAACCAAAAAGAAACCATGACGGAAAACCTTCCCCCAGTGGGTTAAACCATTCAACTTTTAATCCCACGGGCCAAAGTCATGGTTCAAATCCGCGACACCGTGAAATTAAAGGTGGGGGATTTTTTTAAAATTCCCAGGGCGACTTTTAAAATCAGACCTGCCACCTTTAAATTTCCCCTTTACGAAACATTACCTCCTTACCACCAATCCACCCAAAACTCGAGCCGAGGAACAAAAAACAACAAAAAAAGCCCCAAAACAATCGACAAAAATCAAAAAAAACAAAAACACCAAAACAAACACACACAAACCCACACCCACCAAAACCAAACCCCCCCCCCCCCCCCCCCCCCCCCCACAAAACACACACACCCCACACACAACGCTGAGATCTTTTTTTTACTTTGGACTGCCAACCAGAAAAGAAAATAGGCAGAGAAACCCAGCTCCCCCATCAAACACACAACACACACACCTAACACCCCAAACCGCACACACACAACACACACACACCCTACCCTACCAAACCCCCCTTTCCCACCCCCCCCCCCCCCCACCACACACACAGAAAAAAGCGCTGGTAATCTTTCTGACCTTGACTGCCAAACCAGACGACAATAGCATAGTTTGACCCAGCTCCCCCACACACACACAAACCACACACCACAAACTCCCACACACAGCACACCACCCTACCACACCCCCCCCCCCCCCCCCCCCCCCACAACAGACACACACCACAAAAACCCCCCGCCCCCCCCCCCCCCCCAACACACAGAACAAAACCTTTTAGATCTTTCTGCCCTTTGGGACTGCCAGACCAAGGGTGGGCGTGAGAATGACCCACTCCTCCACACTCCTCACTGGGCCGATACCCCAAGGGGATGGTCCCCCGTTCACCCCCGCCCAAACAAGTTTGTCGGTTTTTTATTTTAAATTTTTTTTTTTAATTTTCTTTATTTCGAGGTTAAAGGGAAAAAAAAGCCTGCTGTTTGTTTTTTTCACCTTTTAACCCCGGGGTCCCGGGTTTTGGGTCAAGGCCTGACAAAAACCTCGAAAGAAGACTTGAAGCGCAAAAAATTGTTACAAAATTTTTTATGGAAAATCATGGACTGAAAAAAGTCAAAGAAGAAAATGGAAATGGCCGGTACAAAAGCCCCTACTCAAACCCCATCAGAAAAAAAACACAATTTTTTTTGGCACTAAACAGCCTGAGGAATAAAAAGAAAAATCTTTGGAAAGATTTGTGGTCCAAAGACAGAGGAAAAACCACAAAAACACAACACGAAAGCTACGCACGAAAAAATCCCCCAAAAAATGAACCATCAGGAACTGACAACAAAAAATGGAAGGCCATGATCCCGAGCCCTGCAAAGACCTGGCACGAAGAAGAAGCCCCCGGTTCCCGGGGTTTTTGTAAATTTTGCACCTTCCCCCCTCAACAAGGCCTACCTTCCAAAAAGCGAAACGGGGTTTGATGCATGCCAAAATGTTTTTTGTGCGTTCGCGCACGGGACCCGGTTTATATAGTCTCACTGAAGGACTTTTGGGGAAGTGGGGTCAGCGCTGATGTTTTAAATCCAGGGGAAAAAACCTCTTGAACAAAAGAACCCGGCAGCAATCACGAAAACTCGCATGTGAAATTGTGTTGCGTTGTTTTGTATTATATTGTTTTGTTTTTTAGGACGGGAAAAGCTTCTCCACAACCCCGCACTTGCCCACAATCCTGCAAATGGGGCCAACTGTGCAAAATTTACACTTGCAGGGCCCCATACCCCGGGGGGGGTAGGGAAGATTAATAGACAGATATTGTTTTGTACTAAGAGGATGGTGGCAAAACGGTTTTTTGTTTTCCCCGCCTAACAAGCAAACCCAACTTCTGGGGTTTAAATCCCCGCTTTTTCCTCCTTTCCATTTTTATGCAAAATCAACGAATTAGATTTTCAAAACCGCCCTTTTTTCCAATTTACAGGAAAATCAAAATGAAATTGAACTCACCAAGCCCTTTTTTCCAAAAACTGGAAAATAAACTAATGATTAACGGGGACGGGATGCCCAGTGGGCAGAACGCGCCCAATCGAACCCGGGTCGATTCTCGTTCAAGGGGGCTTTTTTCCCCCGGTTAAAATCATGCAGACTCCCCTCTCCCCAAATTCCCCCGGGTGAACTAAAACCCCGCCCCTTTTGCAATGCAGCAAACATTTTTCGACATTCAAATCCTTTTCCGCTTTTTTGAAAAAAAGGGCCCTTTGGGCCGGGGTTTGGGTAAACAGAATTTTCAAAACCCACACACAGGGGACTGATTAAAAAGACATAATGTTATTTTAACCCGATATAAAAAAAAAAAGACAAATAAATAAAATAATAGAAAAGCGAAAAAAAAGACAATCACCGTGACACGACAAAGTTTTCCCCAAAATTTTTTTTGCGAAGGCTCAAAAAAACACACTGTCTGACAATCAAAAAATAAAAAATGTTTTCGCGTTAAGCACCTGACAAATAATAAAAAATAATAATAAAAGGAACTTATAAGCGCTATATTTCAAAGACAAATCAAGCGCATGCATTTAACCAAACCTACACAGGCATTCTCCCAAAGAAAATAATAAATTTAAACAAACATTATTTAAAAAAGTGGCGCAGACAAAATCTAAACAAAAATTTCAATCGCAAATGTTTTTCAAAAGCACAAACACACACAACCCCACACAGTCGATCTTAGCAGGGGGGTAGGGCATGGGTTTGTGAATGGGATAGCCGAATAAACAGGGGGGGGAAGTCTTAGTTAAATAAATATGCTTTAGGGTGGATTTAAAATTGCTGGTGAAGAAAGAGGGAGCCATCCGGTCGATGGACCCCCAAATAAAAAGCTGGGCCCAAAAGGGATTGGTTGAATCTAGGTATTCATAGGGAGCAAGCGAGGGCAAAGGG
>JAQIHA010000698.1:0-13450 GCA_028751875.1 Rapana venosa
AACAGGTTATTATAGGGACTTTTTTAAACCTTTAATACACCTTTTCCGCTTTTTCCCCGTTTTTAGTAAATAATCCTTTTAAAATATTATCTTTAAATTTTTAAATGCTCGCCCTGTTCAATCAAAACAGCTTTCAACTTGCTATCCTTTTTTGATCTTAAAAAACCCCCTAAATAACCCCTACCTTTGGTAACCCCTACAATGAAAAATGTGTTGTGAAACAGGGGCAATTTTTGGGACCCCCCGCTTCCCCAAAGGCTCCTAAAAATTTTGGTGGGGAAAACCCGGGGGGAAAAAATTTAAAGGCCCCTCTACACCCCCCTAAACGCAATTTGGGGAAAAGGACCACATATTTTTTTTTTTTTTTCCCCGAAAGGGTTTATCAAGGGAACTACACCCCATATTTTTTATTTTCCCATTTTTTTCCATCATACGTGAATTCTAAAAGCCAATTTATGATCAAAGGGGGGAAAGGCCCCGAGGGGAAAAATTTTCCCTAGGTGTAATTTCCTTTTTAAAACCCCTTTAAATTTCCCATTCAAGAAAATTTTTACGGTTTTCAAGAAAAATTCGGGTTTTTGGGGAAAATTATCTTTTTACTTTTATACCCACAAAAATATAAATTTAAGGGGGAAAACAAGGGGGATAAGTTATTTCAACTCGTAACACTGGGAAACACCCGCAGAAAAATTCGATGTAAAATTAAACACGGGGAAAAAAGAACCAAGGTGGAAGGCACATTCCATCCGACCCATCTCTTCACACCACTGAGACATCGTTTTTCCTTGCCCCTGCGAAATTCAAGAGCCTACTCCACAGGCCCGTGTTTTGAAGGCCGGCATTGTGGAGTACAGCAGGATTTTTTGGGTGAGTTCGTGGGGAAATAAAGTGAATGCTTTTTTCTGAGCCGGGTTTTGGGAAAGGGGCCAGTGTAAAACCCGCTGGGTAAATTTGGGGCCGTCTTATTCCCGAGGCGCCTCCTAATTTCAAAGGGGACCCATGTCCAAACTCTGAAGATGGGGGAAAAGGGAAAAAAGCACGAAAAAAAAAAAGAAAATTTGAAAAACAAAAAACGAAAATTTACCTTTTTTCCCCTGCAAATTTTTTTTTCCAAAATTTAAAAATTTTTAAAAAACTTTTTTTTAAATTTGTTTTGTTCTTCTTTTTTTATTTTTTTTTTTTGTTGCTTCCCTTCAAACTTTTTTTCTGTCTAAACGATCGCGCGCTCAACGCAAAAATTTTTTGCCTGGCGAAAAGGTTGGGCCTTTTTTAAGCCTAAAAACCCCGGGTTTCCCAGGGCTTTAGAAGAAGCAAAAGTAGGAAAAAGGGCAAAAAAAGGACCAAGAAAAAAATAACCGACAAATAAAAGAACAAAAACAAAAGGGGGAAAAAAAATAATTCCCGGTTTAAAATTAGGATAAATTAACTACTTTTCCCCCCCCCCTAAAGGGGGGGAAAAATTTTTTAAAATTGAAAATTTAATCCAAAACTAAAAAATAATTGGGTTTGGGGGGCTTAAATTTTTTTAAAAAACCAAAAACCCCACAAAACCAAACAAGCCAGGGGGGGGCCAGCCCCCAAAAAAAGAAAAAAAAAAAAAAAGAGGAGAAGAGAAAGAGAGGGGAAAAAGGGGAAAGAAAGGAGGGGGAAAAAAAGAAAAGAGAAAGAAAAAAGGGGAAAGAGAAAGAAAAAAAAAAAGGAGCTCCCCCATGCACGCTTTATCTGCCTAAAAACCCCAACCAAAAAAAGGGATCACAACACAAAACCCGTAAAGAAAAAGGGCCCGGCCAAGAAAAAAACACGCTTTGGGCACTGACCGGGGGCACTAAAAACCCAGATCCCCCAGCACCCCAAATGTGAAAAAAATGACCTCCCAAAAGGAAGGGCGGGCAACAACAAAAATCACACAAACACAAAAAAACCCACCCACACCCAAACACAAAAACAATCAAAAAAACCCACCCCAAACCACAACTTTTCATTTAACCCCCCCCTTTCCCCCCCCAAAACCAAAAAACCCCATTTCACAAAAAAACAAAAATAACCCTTTTTTAAACCCCTGTGGGCCCCCAAAAAAACTGTGGTTTTTTGGGGAGAATGTCTAGGGGGGAGGGAAAAACAAAATTTTAAAGTCTGTTTAAAAGGCCCCAGATTAAAATTTTTATTTTTTAACTCTTTTTTTTCAAATATGTAAAATTTTTTTGATTAAACTTTTTTTTTACATCTTTTTTGGAATGTACATTTTTGATATTTTTTTAATTTTCCCAAAAATTTTTAAAAATAAGGGGAAAAATTTTAAAAAAATGGGAAAACAGTTAATTGATATTTCCAACATTTTTATAAAAAAACCAAAAATTTTTCCCCCATAAAAAAAAAACCCCAAAAGAAGATTTCCAGGGGGAATCCAGAAAAACCCCGAAAACCCGGGGAAAAGCGAAACATTTAAAAAAAGGGAAGAAGGGCAGTTTTCGAATGACCTCCCTTACCCGTTCATTCGTGCACTGAAAAAATCGATGTTCTATTTTGCTTTGTAGGAGACAGCTTGAGAAAAGTGCTACGCCCATCACAAAGTTACAACAAAAGACCCCCTCGGGCAAAGGTCTGGGTTTCGCTAGAGTTTTGATTTTGCTAACAGGACGGGAAAAAGGAAAAAATCAAAAAATTTTTTTAAAATAGAAACAAAATTTTTTGGTTCTTTAGGGGACGGATAGCCAGGGAAAAAACCCCCTTTCCCCCAGCCAAGTTAAAGGCGGCGTGTTACCTTTATGGGGGGGCCCTTTGGGGCCTTGGGTTTAGTAATTCCCCCCATTCACCCACTGGGGAAAAATTTTTTCTTTTTCAGAAGGGGAGGGGAAGGGGGGGCCCCCCAAAATTTCCCCAGGAAAAAAGGGCCTACCTCCCCCCTTAGACCTTAATTTTGGGACCCTTTTCCATGAATCCTTTCCCAGGTAAAATTTTTCCTAGGTACTTTTTGGGGAAAAAATTTAGGTGGGTTCCCCGGGGGTTTTTTTCCTGGTTCAATAATCCCCGTTATAGGAAATTTGGGCCCAAAAAGGGAGGGGAAGGGGCAAATAAAACCCCCCTAAAGGGGTGCCCAAAAACCCAACCCCTAGAAAAAAGGAGGACCCCTTTTTTTTTAAATTTTTTGCCAAAAGCGGGGGAAGGGAACTTTTAAAAAAGGGAATTTTAAAAAGGGGGGTTTAGAAGGGCCCCGAGGAAAAAACCCCGAAACCCTTTTTCCCCTGCTCAAACCAAAAAAACTCGAAAAAAAAAATACCCCCCCCCCCCCCCCCCCAAAAAGAAAAAAAAGGAACCCAAACGGAAAAAACTAAAAAAAAAAAAAAATTTAAGAAAAACCCCCCCCCGGGGACAAAGGAAAAAAAACCAAAAAAACCCCCCACCCCCCCAAGGGGAGCTAAAAAAAAAACCCTGAACTTTAACAAAAAACCAAAGGGACCGGGTTTTTATATTGTTTTAAAAAAAAAAAAAAAACCCCCGACGCAAAACCCCTAATTTTAAAAACTACGTCAAAAGCAAAAAAAAACATTGTCTAAAAATAAAAAAGATCCATTAAATTTGGGGACCCGTTTTGTCCTTCTTTTTCTTTGTTTTTTCCCCGCTTTTAAAAAGAAATTCCATTAGAAAAAATGTGACCAGAATTTCTGGAATTTTTTTGATTGGGGGGGGGATCCCCCAAAAACCCCTGGGGGTTTGTTTAAAAAAAAAAAAAAGGGGTTTTTTTTTTTTTTGGGGGGGGGGGGGGGAAGGGGAAGGGATTTAAAAAGAAAATTTTTTTTCCTTTTCAAAAAGGGAAAATTTTTTAATTTGGGGGGAAAGGGGGATTTAAGGGGGAAAATTGGGGAAAGAAATTTCAAAAAAAAAAAAAAAAAAAAAGTTTGTTTTTTATTTCCCGGGGGGGTTGGATATTAGAAAAAGGGGGTAAAAAATGAAAAAAGGCAAATCCCCCGGAAAAAAAAGAAATAAAGGAGTTAAAACCCCCCAATTACTTTGTGGGGAGAATCCCACAACCCTAACATTTCGAATCGGAGTGGTATTTTTAAATGGGAAAAACTGGAAAGGAAATTTCCCCGGGACCCGGGGGGCGGAAAGACAAACCCTTTCCCTTTCCCCCCGTTGGGGGGTAAAAAGAAACAGGGCCCTAAACCCCCCCGGCAAAATCGGGACTGGGGGGAAACCCGGCAACGGGGTGGCCCCCCGGGAAAAGTTTTAAAAAAGAAAATTGCAAAAATTTCCCTTGTTTTTTTAAGAACAAAAATTTTTTTTGGGAAAAAACCCTGTAAAATTTTTAAAAAAAGGGGCCAAAAATTAAACTTCTTCCCCACGGGTTTTTTTTTTAACGCCAGTTAATTTAGTAAAGGGAAAAAGGGGGGGAAACTAACTCCAAAAGGAAAAGAGCGGAAAAACAAATTTTTCCAAAGAATGGTGAAAGGGGAGAGAAGGGCGAGACCTTTAATGACCTCCCTACCCTTTGCATTCAAGGCAGTGGTAAAATCGATGTTCTGTGTCCTCTGTTGTCTAAGACAGCTGAAGACGAGAGCCTGACCGGGGATTTCATCACGATAGTATTTCACACAGCAGACAGCCCCTGTGGGGAGCTGTCAAGGCTTGTCGTTTTCTGTCTGTCGTCCTGCCTCTCTTTCTAGTTCTGCTGAAAGAGGATTGCAAGGATAGATGAAGAGGAGCAGGAAAGAGGTATTTTTGCATGTGAATTAGCAGAAACAAAACGGATTACAGAACGTGTTTTCGCCGTAATGTTTGAGCTGAACAGAAATACACAAAAAGGGGCAGTCACTCCAGAGGGTGTTCAGCTGTGGGCTAAAAGACATCCACATAAGTATGCATGTATGCATACATGTTTTCTCACGGTTTTTTTCTATTTCTTTCTCTGTAAGTCCCTCTGTCCATTTGTTATCTTGTTTGCCTTTCTGTTGATTTGCTGAGCTTTTTATGTATAGACAGCGTGTTTACCAACATTAACACAAACCTACAAAAAGGAAATAATCACTGATTGCATATCGATAGTCATTTCAATTAGATTTTTCAGTTTTCCACATCAGAGAAGCCTCTCTGCTCACTGAGTGTTCCAAACAGGCCACACTAAATATGTCGTAAAATTCACGCAGTACATGTTTGACAAACATTATTTACACACTCTTCTAAAGCCTTGGTGCTTGCCAGGCATGCTGGTATTTTTCCCAGATTACAGAAGGCTGACACGAATTATCTGCTCAGTGCGTATACAGAAGAATGGGAATTATAGGATTATAGGGTACAGAATTATAGGCTGCAGGTGGACATGCCTGTAACTTGGCTGCAGAGGTGATGAAACCACCATCAGTCACAAGACACTGCTAAAGCTCAAGGCTCTGGCTGCAGGATGGGAGACGGGCAGCGCCATGGTCTAC
The DNA here is from genome assembly GCA_028751875.1 of Rapana venosa. Taxonomy (NCBI): domain Eukaryota; kingdom Metazoa; phylum Mollusca; class Gastropoda; order Neogastropoda; family Muricidae; genus Rapana; species Rapana venosa. Next base: position 5,427 of record JAQIHA010000698.1, read on the forward strand.
TTGCCCTTCGGATGAGACTATAAACTGAGGTCCCGTGTGTGAACGCACGCAGAACATCTTGCGCACACGTTAAAACCTGTTCCGCTTTTCGGGGAGAGTAGGCCATTGTGTGCCGGAGGGAACGGATGATAAAATTTACAAAACTACATACACACAGGGAATTGATGGAAAAAGCACATGAGTGCTGTTCCATTATCCTCTAAATAAAAGAATAAATTTTAAAAAATGTAAAAGAGACATTGCATGAAAATTACAACCTAAATGCATTGTCTCAATAACACCTTAGGAAGTTGTGTGAGAGAAAGAGAGAGTGAGAGAGAGAGAGAGCATCACAAGGCAAAATGTACCAAATCGTAAGAAAGTTTTAAAGAAATGGTTGTTTTGCTACGTGGTCGTATTACTGATTAACACCAAACACCCATGAAACAGATTTAGCCAGTACTTCATAGCTTAATCACCCCGTTGTTTTTTAAAATTTTTTATCCCCCGAGCATTCCTGGCATATGGCAAATGTATTTCTTCCCTTCCTCAGTATGTGCCGAAGGAGGGTATGAGTGGATATTTAGAGATAGCGATAGTTGGAAGATTCATTACCTCTCAGAAATATCATGCGAGGATAATTTTTATATGAGGCGAAAGAGCAGTGTGTCACATACACCACCACGATAAAACCATGAGCAGACGGGAAGTAGTTGTCACATATTCCAGGTATATATATATATTCCTGTTGCTCTGATTTGTATGTTTCTGTACGGGACATCTTTTACTGTAGTTTGGCATAGCGATAGGGAATGAAGAAGTGACACATCCAATATATACACAGTGCTATAAGGGGAACTACTATGTTCTCCGTACTGTTTAATGTCTGATTTGATCCTGACAAAAATAGGGGAGGTCGCTCTGTAAGCTCTCTAAACATCAAACCTATACCATTTTCATTTGATTCTTCACTACGACACTGTGCCTGCTTTGTTTGTCTCTGGATTTGACTTCATTAATTTCAGCAGAATTGGAATCGTCTAATTGTGATTTTGTACATCAATTGAGAAATCCTTACTACAAATACCACAGCTACACAATGTGAGTCAGTGACTGTTTGCTTCATAATAGCAGCTGGCTTGCCAATACACTTTACAATGTGTGTTCGTACGTGTGCACGCACATCACACACACACACACACACAACACACAACACACCACACACACACACACACACACACACACACACACACACACACACCACACACATTTTTCCTATAGTTGACTATGCTTCATCTCTTTGGGACAGCTGCAGTGATACAAATTTAAAATTGATTCATAGATTATATAAAAGAGCACTGAAACTGTTCTACACAATCAAGCTCCCTAACCATCAACGATTATAAGAAAACAAATATCCTAACCTTCAAAAACAGACTTTATCTAAATAAAGCTCTATTTTCCAGAAAGTTATCAATGGAAATGCCCCTCCCAAAGATCACCAATAGGTTCAAAATCAATGAACACAGACATAATCATCTACAAACATTTCCGATACCAAAAAATAATCTTTACAAAACAAGCTTTTTGTACTCAGGTAGTGACTTATGGAACAAGCCCCCAAAACGTTTAAAATGTATCAAAAACAAAAATCAGTTCAAGCACAGTTTAAAAAGCCATTTAATGCATGAATGCCTAGGAATTGACTAATAATGCAAATCAACCATGATTAAAGGGCAAAATAAACCTTACTTACATTTACCAACACAAAGGGAAATTCCCTACAACAACAAAAATTCAAGTATATCTTACTGTGACTAGAAATTCTACAGTCACACACTGTATATGTGTGGGGGGAGGGGGGGGCAGGAAAGAGGCACACTAATTATGCAAAAAAGTAAGAGAATCTATGCAAGCTAGTAAATAATCTGCAATGTTGAAACAGGTGGAAAGGAGGACATTTAAAAAAAAATCTTTTTATGGTAGACCTGATAGCTGATAGTGTGTCCTTCTCTCTCTCTTCTCTCTCTCTCCCCCTCTCTCTCTCTCTCACCTCCCCTCTCTCTCCTCTCTCTCCTCCTCTCTCTCTCTCTCTCTCTCTCTCCCTTTCCTCTCCTCTCCCTCCTCTCATTTCCTCTCCTCTCCTCTCCTCATGCCCTTTGTCTTGTCTAACTCAATAGATTTTATCGTGGATGTTGTTTTTATTGCAGTTAGAGATGAGATTTTAGTACTATTATAAGCGATACTTTTTAGTTGATATTGTTTTAGTTTGCTAATCCATTGATTATGGGCTTTTGAATTCTTTTATCATATAGGGTTCTACTTGTTTGAATAATTGTTTGTTTTTTTTTAAAAAAAATTATTTCTCTATTGATTGAAGGTATTTCCCCTTTCCCCCTTGATACTCCTCCCCCCCCCCCCCATCCTTTCCAATGCTTTTCTGTTATCATCGTTATTTTTTGGGTCTCATGGTGAGGGACATTTTTTATATTGTTGTCTCATGGTGATGGTTTATTGTTGTTATAATTGTATCGCTATTATAAAAAATCATTATTGTAACTTAATTTGACTTCGCTTGCTTGGATAGTTATGTGTGAATATGTCATTTTTAAAAAAGCGCTATTTGAAAAGATGAGCGCATAAAAAGCACACGTTGCTGGGTGGGGGAGGAGAGGAGGGAGGTCATTGAAGGTAATATTTCAGTAATGACGAATGCCTAGTATTTTCTAACGTTTTTATTCCTGTATCCTTTTTAAAATTTTCTAAAGTATAAACGTGAAAAATGGATGAAACAGTAAGTGAAGTAATTTGTGTGTCCTGACGTTCTATGATTTTCTTTTTTAATTCTTAAAACATTTTTTATTTAAATGTGTGTGTGGACGTGAGCGCGCACGCGCTCAGGTGTGCATGAGTATGTGTGTGCGTGTATATGTATATGTGGTAAATTGTATTTTCAATGTATTTCCTTATCGATTTTTTTCCTTTTTTTTTTTTTTTTTTTTTTTTTACTGGTTTTTAAATTTTAAAGGTAAACGATGCAATAATGTTTGTGTCTTAGTATAATCATTACGAAATTTGTTTCTTTGATAGTGGGTTGATGAAAAAAAGCAAATGCATTGCTTATTCAATGTACCATCTGGAAATAAAATTTTGACTTGACTTGACTTGACTTGACACACACACACACACAAGAAAGAGAGAGAGAGAGAGAGAGAGAGAGAGAGAGAGAGAAAAGAGAGAGAGAGAGAGAGAGAGGAGAGAGAGAGAGAAACAAAAGAAAACCTTTCATTTCATTGTCTTGAATCTGTCTGTCATTTGGTCATCAGGCTATAGGTGACTGCACTTTTTAAATAGAACAACAAAGCACCAGACTACACTTGCAAACAGAAAATATAGAAAATTTTTAAAAAGGGGGCGCTGCTCTTGTGAAAGACGTGCTCTCCCCGGGAGAGCAGGTCCCAAAATTTTACGCAGAAAAACCCGCCATGGCTGAATGTGTCTCAGTTCCATTCAATAACAATGACCCAGTAGCGAGGTGATGGAATACCGCTCGGACCAGTTCGATACAGTCCCTTTTTATCCCTCCACGACCAGGTCACTACATGTACTCAAACTAACTACAGTTGAGGAATAATCTGTAGTGGGGTTGGGAATAGGGTACAGGTTTTCAAACTGTGGGCAGGCACTTCCTACTTCTCTTCATCCGACTTAAGCGTGTAGCATGGTGATTTTATTCCCTTTAGTTTTATCCTCCTGGTCATAATTTACACATACATGTTGAATTACGCCCTCACTCTCTATTTCTTACTCCATATTGTTGATAAAGTTCGTTTAATACGTGTCAGGTGTGAAGAATAATATAATATCAGGCATAGTTTGAGTAATGTGCCAGGTTAGACATTCTTGGGAGCAGTTAGTTCTGGAGGCAGGTGCCAAGGATATTACAGATAGATAAACTCAGATCACGATTGTATAGGGAAGAGGATTACAAGTTTAACATCTTTAACTGTGATTTCTGTGTTTGCGTAAAGTGATTCTTTTATTTATGGTTTGGAAAAAAAGAAAATTAGCTGGCAATAAATGTACAGAATGGGCACATACAGTTCATATTATTTCCCTGCAGTATTTTTGTATCAAGTTCATATTAAATTACTCCAGAGAGGAAAACTGGCATGGGGTCATTTCATCAATACACTACACCGGACATCCCGACTGGCAGAGAAAGATCCAGTAGCTGAAAGGGGAGAGAAGGGCAGAGATTTTAATGATCTCCCTTACCCTTTGCTTTCGGTGCACTGATAAAATCGATGTTTCATGTCGTACTTTGTTGGAGACAGCTTCAGACGAGTGTGTGTCGGTATCCTCATCACAAACGTACAGACATGCAGACAGATATCCCCTTGCAGGGAAGAGCTTCTGGATTTTTATCATTGCCTTGTTTGGTGTTTGGTTTTGCTTTTCAACACTGGCCGAGAGCGCAGGGAAAGAAGAGCGAAAACTAGTACTGTGTTGCTTCCAAACAGTGGAAAAAGTATCAGTGCATGTATTTGCCGTGATGCACTAAATGGACAGAGAGACATACAACAGAGGCATACTTACAGTGTGTTTTAGTGTACGCTTCAGCACTTGCACTAATGTATGTTTCTGAAAGTATAATGATATCACGGAATATCTTATTGTTGGGTTTTTTCGTTCATCAGCTAAGTTCTGAGGTTCACCATCGGTGAGAATGTTTGCATATGTGACTGTTTTTGCCCACCACTAAGGTAGCCGCTTTCTGACGTCAGGAGTGATGTCCACACACAATACCAGTGTGCATCCGTTATATAGATTCTTACTGGCACAAATGACCTATTCCTTGGAAAACAACAGGTTTTAACAAGTGCTTAAGATGTCTGCGTGCGTTCGCACGTGGGGCATCAGTTCATAGCATCATTCGAAGAACTTTCGGCGTAGTGGGGTCAATACTGATTTTAACCCCAGAGGAAAAATTCCCTGAACGGGTATCTTGGTGGTAGCTCAAACCCGGGCTGGATCCTGGGCGTCAAATAGTGAAGTGCAACGCTCTAACCAGTAGGCTATCCTGCCCCTGTGTGTTTAATGATATCTCGTTCCTTGTATGTATTTATGTATGTATGAATGTATGTATGTATGTATGTATTATGTATGTATGTATGTATGTTTAGTATTATGTATGTATGTATGAAGTATGTATGTATGTATGTATGTATGTATGTATGTATGTATGTATGTATGTATATATGTAATGTAGGGGGGTGGGGGGCTCCATCTGTATCTGTTCGTCTGCTGATCTGATCAACATGTTCAGTACCGAACGCAAAGACATCAGGAGTAACAAAATGATAATTGTAACAGTGAAAACTATAACAACAAAATAAAAAGGAAAATAATAGACAGGAAACCGTCCCTCAATGATGCTGGGCCTATTATGTTTATATTCACAGTTTCTGTTTTCCCGTTTTCAGTTGTTTCAAAGATAAGCTACTGCATGCATGGTGTATAACATGTGCTACAGCACATCTGCTGACACATCCACGCATCAGCTGCTTGACCCACACTCATTTCCCAAATGTGCGGATAAAGTCATGGATGCGTTTTAGCTATGCTTGTGTTTCGCCATCCTGCCACATGGTGACAGGAATTGCAGGATGATGATGATGTTGTGTTTTTTAACGTAGATGTCTGATCTTCTACATACGTAGCCACACGAACGGCACTAAGGCACTGGCACGCAAGGTTTTTTTCTTGTTTTTTTTTGTACATAGGCTAGAGCTCCGAGGTTCACAAAATAGTAAGATTTTGCGTATGCGACCGTTTTTACCCGCCATAAAGATAGCCGTATTCCGACTTCAAGAATGTTGCCTAAACACGATATCTGTGTGCCATCCATTCCTACCGGCACAAAATGGCCTACTCTTTTGAACGACAGAAAGGGTTTTTAAGTCTCATCCGAAAGACATTTGTGAGAGTGGAATCAGCGCTGATATTAATTCCAGGTTAAAATCCCCTAGAACGGGTGCCTCCGTGATGGCTCTTTCCCGAGTCGTCAGATCATGAGCGCAACACTCCAACCACTAGGCTATCCCGCCCCTTGCATGTAAGTTAACTTGTGAGATGATCAAAACCTATCATTTACCCCTAATGCTCCATTGATCCTCAAACTGCCGAGTTCAGAGCTCTATTGAAGGCAACCACTTTCTCAACACCTTCCATTTACACAGAGACAGACAAATCCCCAATGCTATGATGAATCATATGCTACAAATATTCCTGACATATTTTTCGCTTTGGGCCAGTTTTTGCCACTGACGCTGAATGCCCAAGATACAGATTTAGCCAGATCTCCATAGATTAATTACCCCCTTTAGTTGTTTTTCCCCTAGAGTATTTCTGGCATATGACGGGTTTAGTACTTCCTCTTCCTCAGTAAGCATGGGTGGGTGGAGGGGAGGACAGACGGTGGGGATGGTGATGGAAGGTGGGGGGAGTCATTAGCTGCCAGAAATATCATGGGAGGATGATTCTATATGGAGGGAAAGAAGTGCACGTGCATGCCAAGTACATCTAAGCAATAAAGTGTAGAGCAGACGAGAAGTAGCTGTCACTCCTCCAAATATATCCCTTCAACTCCCATTTTTATGTTTCTGCACGCAACGATCGTTTGCTGCACTCAGACACGCGTGTAGGATAGATAGAAAATATGTGGGGCATGTCAAAAAAGGGAGCATCAGCATGTATGTGCCTTATGCCAGTACACTAATGACTGATCTGGTGCAGGAATAAACACAAGTCATGAGGATGAGTAGTTCACTAGAACGGTGTTGTAGACTATGTAAACGACAAATTAGTGCACACTTGCTCTATACCTCATCGGCATCAAATACTGGCGTTTCATATGTAAGGCCTGGATCATTAATTCTGTACTAGCTTAGTTGGAGATTATCACTTCAATGGTGACTATTCTGTTTATCATTATGTCATCTGAGAAATCAATGTCATAAAGACCAGAGAAGAAAACTTCGAGCCAGTGATGTAAAGCTCTGCCTTGGGTTTTACACACCACACAAGCGCGCTTGCGCGCGCGGCCACACCACACACACACCAACACGCGCGCGCGCGCCACGCTCACACATACATGTGCACGCACACACTCTATATCTCTACTACATACAAACAGCGTCAGCATGGGAGCAACACTAAAGAACCCAATAGGCGAGATGATTATAAGCCAGTGCTGCCTGACGATCTATTTATTGCAGTGCTGCCTGATGATTTATTTATTCATGCAGGGACGCGTCATCGGCCAGACGATCACCAGATAATCAGCAGGTCCACACAGACACACAGACAGACAGACAGACCGAAAGGCAGGAAGACAGACAGGCAGACAGACAGCCAGGCAGACAGACAGATCCCGAGCGACAGAGAGACTCCACAACAGTCAGCGCAGAGAGAGGGAGCAGGGGACACAGTGAGCCGACAATCGGGACGGCTCACAAGCCAACACTGACACGATCACACATGCAGACAGAGCCCCCCCCCCTCCCCCCCACCTCATTCCTCTTTTCCTGTACTCCCCGGGAGTGATTGTAGCACTGGCCTGAAGAGCTGTTCATTACACTTCCCAATCCCTTTCTGTTAGGTGCCAGCTTGGGTTTATCCAGTAGAAACAGATGACAAAAATGTACAAAATTGTATGTACACTGGGACTAGACTGAAACTGCAGTGTATTGTTTTATTTGCTTTTCTTTATTGGTACATTTTCTTGTTAAGGGTTTTAACAATGTTGTAGTTAAATATCAAAATTAAGTAATTTTTGTTCCTAGATAGATGGCTTGATGAAAACAGCAAATGCATTGCTATTCATATGAGGTAAGGTAAAGGTAAAGTGTCCATAACCTATAAAGTCGTAGGGGAGCGAGGCGTCAGAGACCTCACTTCTCTAATGACCAGCATATTGAGGCGGTGCCCACCTCCTCTTCTCGCTGCTTTACTTCCCTGACCCAAGAGGGCAGGTACCCATT
>JAQIHA010000699.1:0-13442 GCA_028751875.1 Rapana venosa
AGACCCCTATTTTTTGATGTTAGGGGGGTAATAGTAACCCTGGTAATCTGGGCAATTTGTTTTGTTCACATTTTAGAGATTGTAAAAACAAGGGCCTGGAAATCATTTTTTGAAAGGTGGTGGATCAAATACGCCAGGTTTGGGGAAATAGATCCAGGAAATATAGTCCAGGAAATATGTGTGTGTGGGGTTGTGTTTGGGGTTGCCCTGTGTGTTGTGTGCCCTGTGTGTGTGCGTTTGTAAGTGTGGATTTGTGTGTGTGTGTGTTTTATTTATTTATATTTGTTTTTTTAAGTGCTTATTTCATCCAGTCCCCGTGTGTATACAGTTTTGAAACTTTTTTTCATTGTTCCCACCACCACATAATGACCTACTCTTGAAAAGTAGGAGGGGTTTTCGCGCGCGCGCGTGTGTGTGTGTGTGTGTGTGTACTTTTTTTTAATTGAACGTCTGTTCACTAAAAATGATATTAGACCACACAAAAAGAACAAAAAATGATGAAGAAGAAGAAATTCGTGTCACATTTAGAGAACATGTGGGTGTGTGTGTGGAGGGGGGGGTGGGTGGATTAACTATGAGTAAAATGTATTTTAATATAATGGGGACCAGGTAGCTCATGGTCAGAGCACTGGCTTTCCCCAAGCTAAAGTTAAGCAGCCTCGAGCGTGAATACCAATTTGATGGGTGACCGTTTGCACGCCTTGGTTTCGGTACAGTTCCCCAGTTCACCCATCTGTAAAGGGGTACCTGCCCACTTTAGGGTCAGAGAAGGTTTAAAGCAGCCAGGGAGAGGAGATAGGCGCTGCCCTCAATTGCTGGCCCCTAGAGAAGCTGAGGTCTCTGACCCCTCGCTTCCGTACAACCACATAGGTTATGGGACACCTTTTTAATATATAATATATAATGTGATAGTTTAGCATTTCCAACAGCTTCCCTGTTACCACTCCCCCCCCCCCCCCCCCCCCCCCCTTTTTTTTTTTTTTGGGGCTAGAGCTCTGAGATTTTTGGGTATTGACCGTCATGACTTAGCCCTTTTCTAGAGTTAATATCAGTGCTGACTTCACACTCCCAAAGTCCTTGTATGAGACTATAATTATAACCGAGACTCCTAGTTTTGTAGGAACACACGCAGAACATCTTGGGCACACGTGAGTTGTTGTTGTGATTAAATTAAAGCTCCCCGCCCAGATTTTCCGATTGAGGGACTGGCACACGTGAGAAACGCATTTCCCCCTTTAAGAAGAGTAGGCCATTTCGTGCCGGGAGGAAGGGATGGGGTAAACATGCATTTTTACTTACTTTGCTTGTTTGTTTTTTTATTTTTTGCCATCCATTCCTACTGGCATGAAATGGCCTACTCTTCTAAAAGGGTGGAATGAGTTTCTCACGTGTGCACAAGATGTTTCTGGGTGCGTTCTGACAATACAAGGGGGCCTCGGTTCATAGTATCAGCGGAAGGACTTTTGGGGGGGGGTGGAGCCAGCACTGATGTTTAACTGCAGGGGTAGGTTAAATTCCCTAAAAACGGGTGCCTCCATGGTGGCTATCGTTCCCTGGCCTTCAGAGCAGAGGCACAGTGCTCTCACCATTAGCCTACTGCATAAAGAATGTTTGAAAATGACCCAACCACACGCACAATGTATATCTTTATAAAATTTCTATAAGGAAGAATTTAACTTCAATTATTAATAAGAGCCTATGACTGGAAGGACCTTTGCATGATTTATCTTAACCCAATAAACGAATGAAGAGAGAATGTAATACCATGTCAAATGTAAGTGGTGTGTTGTTGTGTGTGTCTCGTGTAAGAGTAGTTTGTAGTTGTGATGAGTGTGTAGATGTAGTTTGTGATGTATCGTACATTAGTGTGAGTGTATTATGTGGGGTAGATAGGTGCGATGCGGGTAGTGTAAGCGAGGCGTTGTGTGCTGTGTGTATGTGGTGGTGAGTGGGTATGGTGCACTGATATCAGTGTGCATTTGTGACATTCTGTTGTGTAGTGTGTTTCTTCAATTCGAAAGTATGTCACGTTTAGTGCCAATTTCACAGTGTGTGTGACGGTGTTGTGTAGATGTGTGTGTGTGTGTGTGTGATGTGATGTGTTCGTTTCTTATGAAGCTAGAGATCTTGAGGGTCACCAATGTAAAAACTTAAAAGCTTTTGTCCACCATGACGGTACTCACATTCCAACACTTCCAGGGACTGAGATAGCTCGAGGCATCCACAACAAGGGGTATAGGGCGGGAGGGGGGGGGGGTGGGGGGGGGTGGGGGTCAGTGTATTAGCTGTAGTACTACTTTGGTCCCTCACACTGGTTAGCTCATGACTGACTGACCGATTCCGAGTTACAGTCACAAGTAAACAAGATTCAGTCAGTGACCTGCCAAGAGACTGGAAAGGTGAGCCCCGCAGAGGATCAGTTTGGTGCCAGTTGACTATTACACGTACTCATCCACCGCTCCACTGTCATATATAATAACCGTCATCAGATGCAACCATCACATTTATCAATACTCTCAGTTCTAAAGCATGACACTCACTGAAAATCTGCATTCCCTCCCTTAAGGAATATGGCCTAGTACTTTGCTTTTCAGATATTCAAAACTGGATGAAAGAGAACAAAGTTACAACTAACGCTGATAAAACTGAAGCCATTGCTTGTAGGACCAAAAACAACTCTCTTCCATTTCAACAGCTCAATAGAATTCTGCAATAGCATCAAGGTCCCCTCTATCCACTGCTGTAGAAGTATCTAGGGGTCATTATCGACGAAACACACTCTCGTCTAAATCTATGTCAAACAGTCCTGACCAGTCAAGCTTCTAAATCAATTAACGAGCGTATTAGTGCAATTTAACAATAGTACCTACCACAGCAACATCAAAACATCTGGCAAACCCACATGTCTTTCACGTCTAGAGGACTATTGCAATTCACTGTTTTGTCTGGTCTCCAGCATTCATCTATCCACTCCCATCAACGTAATCAAACTCTGGGCAGCTCGACTAGTCCCTCAGAAAGAAAAAAATCTGAGCACATACCACCTCTCTTGTAAAAAAAATGGCGATCTCTCCACTAATGGCGCTTGCCAACAAAGAAGAAACTATATACAGAACATACTCCCTCTGTATTACAAACTGTTATCACACAAATAGAGCTATCTCCTACCCTCTGAGAATGATCTCCAACTGTACACGCCCTTTCTCAGTTCCATTCGCACTGCCTGTCAGAATTCTTGATGTCTTTACAAACACAATAATTCAACCGTACCAACGTCTTCTGGCCGTTGCTCTTTCTTACTGTTTTCTGGTCCATCAATTAGAATGGCCTCCTAACCAATCTCTCTTCTCCAAAGGCCCTTCTTGTGACATCTTTTAATCTGTGACACTCAAGAACAATATTTTGTTCAAAGAACCTAAGAATTTATCCCTCAACTGTTTTCATTTCATAGACCTATCACCTGCTATTTCAAGCAGCCAAAAATTCCATCACCTGACCAAGTGTATAACGTGTGTGTGTGTTGTGTGTGTGTTGTGTGTGTTGTTGCGGTGTGTTGTGTGGAGTGTGTGTGCATTTGACTTGTTAGAACTATACTTTGCCAATGGTTGCATGACGTGTAAGAATAGTAGAGTGCAAGTGCTTTGAATTGTATGTGCAAAGGATACAGCGCTATAATAAATTCCATTTTATTATGTATATTTTTATTATAATTATTACTTATCTATATGAAACCAGACAGGAGGGATACCATACATCTTAAGGACCAAGAATTGTGTTAGTAACTTGTAAGAGTCTTAAACGACTCTTGTTTCTCAACCCACAACCAGATCATTCACTGAATGTCTAAGCGTATGAGGTTTGTAAGAACACATTCCGTTGGATCGTCATAACCAATTCTATTGTCTTGAAGAAAGAGGTCACGACCGGCCAAACAAAGCTCACAAAGAAGCCTGGTGTTAGAGCGTCGCTGATTTCACGTTGCTATTCTGACGCTGAGGGATTTGAGCGCTCAGTTCGAGGCCACCACCGACAGAATTTCGCTCCTGGAAATTAATAATCATCATGCAGACATTTCCCTCTATCCTACCATACAGAAAGGTCCTTCAAAGTATGATTACGTATAAACTGTTAAAAGGCGAGTATCCCATGGGGCGTTAAAACGCATGCAGAACAATCTTGCAATCACATTAAAAACTTGTAGGCCAAACGAATTTGTTAGAATTAGGCTATAGTGCATGGGTAATGATTGACAACATTTGCAAAGCAACAGCGTGCAATCATGGGACTTGATAGAAATCAATCTCTCCAGAGTGCCTTCTTTCATTATTCTATGAAATAAGAAAAAAAAAAAGAGAAGAAAGAATATCAACGAAAAATAAATTATAAAAGGCAATGGCAAGTTCGGGCATAAGAGGTCCAATAGACTTGATGATTTGGGTGGAGAAGAATGGAGTTTATATTCCGTAGTTTGTTACAGTGAATTGTACATCTGTATAAGGGGAGGGGAAGGGGAGAGGGGGGGGGGACTTAAACAGCAGTTTTGTGTCATTTAACCCACAGTCTTAATGCAATCCAGCATTTTAAGCGCTGCTAGAACGAATGGAGATTATTTAGATTTAATTTTGCTCAATTTTTACTGTGCAATTTAGTTGGTATGGGTTAGGGAGGGATTAAGATAATCCTTATCATGTTTCTGGGCTAAAAAATACATGAGGTTTAGACATGACTGAACATTCGGTAGACACTATGTCAAACAAAATCTACCATGATCATTACAGGAACGTTGTAGATGGTCCACACATCTGGCTCTCGCGACTAATGGTCGTCAGTAGACGACCAGTTTGCCATTGGTATTGTACTCAGTAAAAAATATGTATTTGTAATAGCATTGTATTGTATAAACACCTTTAAAGTCAGGAGCAGATTCATTCTAGCCTTGAAAATTCCGGCTGCTCTTCCCGGAGGATGCTGGCCAGCAGAGGTAGCACGACCTTGTATTCACTTTCCTGTCTGCACTATGTGTTTCGTTGCCAACTTCAGAATCGCCTTGTTCCCCACGAGCACAAATAGTTGACCAGGGACAACTGGAATTACAGTCTATTTATTGCTTACCAAAGTTTTTTTTTTATTCACGAAGGCTATAATACCAGTTTTATACACTAAGCACCCCTATCATCAGCTAAGCTTGATTAAAGATGATCAAAAGGTCTGTTTAATGAACTGACATTTCTACGGTAAAATATCTGTACCACTGAGGTATTTTTCACGAGTTGCGTCCTATCCTGTCCCGTAGAGGCTTCATAACTTGGCAGCGTCGATGAAGAGATGGCAAGTGGCTTTGGACAGTGCGTGTATGTGTTTTTAACAGCACCAAGCAGGAGGCAGCTTGAATTAGAAGTGGTGGACAGTATCAGACTTGTTGGTCAGCTCTGTTAGTTTTCGCTAACTATTAACCTAAAGTGTAGTGGCGCCAGCAAAAGCTGATTGTCAGGCTTGTTGACTGTCAGCTTAATTGCCAAGCCTTACTTAGAAATGGGACGGATAGCTCAGGGGTCGGAGCACATCGCTTTCCCCCACAAATTAAGCAAGACGTCGAGCGTGTAACCATGTTGGCGCTTGGTGACACGTATTGCGCGCGCCTTGGCTTCGAGTACAGTTGGCCTCTATCCAGTTCACTGCAGCTAAGACTGTATAATGGGATAAAGCTTGTTCCCTCTATTAGGGTCAGGGAAGGTAAAGCAGACGAGGAGATGAGAATGGCGCCGCCCTCATATGCTGGCCCCTTACAGAGAAAGTGAGGTCTCTGACTGCCCCCTCGCTCAGAACCTAACACTTAATAGGTTATGGCCTTAATAAACCTAATTACTCAATTTTTTTTTTACTTACATTAAAATGGGTCCAGGTCGGAAGGTGATGGTCAGGTCAGAGGTGTACCTATGCTACTGGGTAACACTACATGGAATCCAGGTAAGCCACCTGTGACATGTGGGAGATCAAGACAACGCAAACCCCAAAATCACGCCTGGAGAGAGATGGGCGACGCCAAGGCTTACTTTTAGCCAAGACAACAGCGAATCATGAGAACGACGAACAATAAAAGAATATACCGATCGGGTCAGCAGCGGACCCGGGTCAACAAGGGAACGGACAATAAAAGCGCCATTCGTCTTGCCACCAAGGGCGGACGTGCGCAAAGTGATAGCTACGGTGGGAGACCGCCTGACATAAAAATTCAGAGATAAGGACACACAATCACGCATCCGACAAAGCACTGGAAATGTAAATAGTCTTGGCCCAAACACAAAACTTCCAAGAGAACACTGCTATGAAGACGAGCGACAGTACTACCTGCAATCATGCTAAGGATCAATACTGATGAAGGATCAATGGAAGGAAGCACGGTGAACACCTATACTTGTCGAGGACATTATGCTCCTCAACTATAGCGAAGACAGACAAACATATCAATGTGTAGGCATGTCTTTGTCAACAAGAACTATTCAGAATTCCGGATAAAATGGGGATACTATACCCAGCGTAATAACAGCCCAATGATCCGGCTAATGGCATCCCCTCAGTGGGCATCCCCATATGCAACATCACAAGTAATTCAAGCCTACGCTACCACAACGGATCACATGATGAAGACGAAAGAGAGAAAAGTCGTACAACCAAACTACAGGGCATCATCGAATACGGTAGTACAAGAAAAGACAATACTGATCATCAGGAGACTGGAACGCCAAGGTGGGCGAGAACGCACTGAAAAGACTGGAAGCAAAATCTGCGGTCCCATCCTAGTAATGCTATGCGACACAATGGAGCGACGAGAGCATCAGACGTATCTGGAATTTGCCAGCTACAACGACACGGTGCGCGCACTACCCATTGAGAACAACAAGGCATCCCGAACGCTGACAATGCATGCACCCATGGGATTCATCATCAACCAGATAGACATACCTCATTAGTGCAGAACCGATTTCGAATCTAGTAGCATCACAGAGCACAAGGACGAGGACATTCACCAGAGTGCAGACATGGCAGCGCGATCATACCTCTGCTCCTAACATTTAGAGGCCGATTGAAGAAGGATCAATAAGACAAATGAACACCAGATACTCAAGTTCCAACCATGGATCAGACTAGAAGGACCCCACCATGCGCGCGAGTCTTTCCAAGCAACAGAAGGAGGGAAATTCGCAACCACTGCTAGCAGTCTTGAAGAAGATGCAACGATGACCATTGCAGTTTAAAAACGCAGTGAGACTGGAGGCAGCAAGCATACTCCTTGGCAAACATCCCCGAAAACCACAACCATGGGTCACAGATGAAATCTTGAATGATGTGTGACAAAAACGAGACCTGAAGAATGAGCAAGTAAGCACTTTAAGTCAGGAGCAATGAGTACAAGAGAGACAAGTAAACAATGGAAGATCAGGAAGAGACAAGAGGAAGACTATCAAGGTAGGAATGAGAGGAGAGAACAATGTACGAAAAATCGAAAGAGAGCCTAGACAAAAGAAATAGACAGAAGACAAACGAGATTGTTAAAGAGCTCAGCCAAACAGAACGGCAAGAGTCAGTACGTCCAGGACAAAGAAGGAATTGCCTAAACATGAAAAGAAAGGAATCGTTTGGCTGTAATAGGAGCGAATACTGTTAACTGAACTCTAACCATCATCAACACTAGACTGGCGACCCAGCGATCCTTGCAATTCAAAGCTCAATCGAATAAAGACATACTTCCAATTCTACGTGAGGAAGTAGAAAAAGCAATTAGATCGCGAGGAAGACAATCAGCAGGAATTCTGACACACCACAGGCAGAGACTAATCCAAATACTGGGGGAGAAGCAGTGCATCAGACATCCTTACAAAAAGTATCTGCATGGATCAAGATCTGGCAGACGAAGTGTGAGCCCATATCACCATGAAGACTACAATCACTTTCATCATCACATTTCACCCCAAGAAACGGGCAATAACTTATCTCAGCAATGCCAAAACATACAGTGACAAGATCAGCTCATAAGTCATAGCCCAGTAAAACGTCATAGCTAGAAAGTGATCTCTGAACAGGACTGAAACCACATGCAGAAGAGATCATACTGCCGAAGAAGCAGGCCGGTTTCCGCCAAATAAGAAAGCACATCAGACAGAAGCAAAAATAGATATTCAACCTGATGGGTTGCTGTGTGCGAGAACACAGCCCGGGCCATCAACAAAGAAGCATCTTTCCCAACTCGTTTCATGATTAGAGGCCTTCGATAGAGTATGGCATAGACAGCTCTGTGGGCCACCATAGAACAAAATTCAACGATGGGCAGAGGCATGATTCACACTAATCAAGGAACATCTTAAAACCCCTCAAAAGGCCACCGAGTGCAGTTACATCTACAGGGCTTAGACGTAGGAAAGGTTTCCGTACCGCAGTTGTGGGTCCGACGAGGGATGTCTGCTGTCGCCAAACACTGTTTAAACATTTTCCTTGAACCATCGATGATCTGACGCTATGCAGAAGATCCACACAGGCACAGTCTAGCATTGGAGGGTCGAACAAGTCACCAACCTCTGGGTTGCCGATGACATTGAAGGTCCCTGGCAGGAAATGAAAGAGGAAACTGGCATCCTAGTAGAAGCACTGGACAAAATATCCTCACGATAATGGCATAGGAAAGTCAAGCCTGCGAGAAACCAAGCTCAGGTCAACAGTAGCCCCAGCAATCACCACCAAGAATCACTCTCAGCCGATAAGAAGCATTGGAGACGAGTTGACCACATTTCCAAGTACCTTGGAGCGCATCATAGAGGTGAGGAAGGATCAAGAAGAAAAGCCGAATGCCTAGCAAGACGCGAGCACAAACAGCTAAGCAGCAATTGCAAGACTTAGAAGACCATATGGGAGAGACGAGAAACATCCCTCTCGGGAACCTAAGGTAAAAGATATACTAACATAGACAACTAGTCACCTCAATTCATACTTTTAACGAATGTGAGCGATGGACACTGAACGCAAACCTACAAAGGAGGATTGCCAAGCAAGAATAGAGAATGAGATGCCTCAAGAAGGCTCATTGACACACCCCCCGCATCACATACCAGGAGGACCATGTCCCCATGCTTACATATGAGAGTCCGAATGCATGAAATATCACTCACCATAGTGGGGACTATAAGACCCCTGACCATCAAGGCGTAAAAGAAGGCAACACAGATGGATGGGCTACGTAACCACAAAACAAAGAAAAAGAGCCCTCCATGCCAAGGTAAACTTAGCGCAAAGCACACCCTCGCAGAGAACAGTCCAGGGGAAGAAGAAAGACTGGCCCAGACAGAAGAAGTAATAGTGGAGATAGGGGCACATGACTGACCCATGCCGTACGTCTACTGCACATTGAAGGACATTTCAGGAGTGTCACCAGATGGCACTGACGCGAAATATTTCGCCACGACCAGGCGCTAATGGAGCCAGCTGTCCAATTTGTTCAGTCCACCATGACATCGCCCCTACGACCTGGCGGGTTAGGGACCATGTGGAAACAAGAACATTAATAATCTTTAGGTTAAAATGCTTTGGTGTTGAGATTTTGGCTTCAGTTACCCTGACAAGCTCTTAACATAAAACAACGTGGCACTCGATCCTTTATAGGAGAAAATATGACCTCTGAAGATACGGAGTATTAGAGCATTGCCATATGTGGGAATTAACATGACAAAATAGTTCAGTACAGCACCAAGACATTCTCTATAAACAATAAGGACCCGTGTACTTGCCTACACATTCCTCCAGTACAGTAGTATTACCAAGGTGTGCAATAGCAGAGCACGTCTAGAAAGTTGCAAGTACTAGGTAAGGTGAGCCCCTAGGAGTGTAAAGCTGAACAGTTTCAACAAAACTCACCAACAAGCAACCTAAATGTAGTAAACGAAACAAATATGCACTTTATATCCCAATAAAACTCAGCATCGACAAAACATCGCCTCCACTACCTAAGAACAATTACAACACAATGCGCGTGACAGTTAGAGAGAACATAAGTACATATATGATTTAAAGTACAAAGAAACTTAGCAACTTTTGTGGGCTAGGTGTTCTTTTTTTTTTTGAACACACACACAGTCTAGCGAGAAAGAAAGTGCTTTTGATTATTGTTTGTTTTTGTAGTGGTATTATTTGTGTTGGCTTTATTGTTTTCAAGTTGCTTTTACTTGGAGTTTTTTATTTGGGGCTCGTTTGTCTCTTATAGTCTTTTCAGTTTTTTGCTGTGTGATAGTCCCTATATCGTTTGTTATATCTTGCGTTGGTAACTAATGTTTGGAGTCTTGTTATCAGTTAGTCTTTTGTGTCTTGCAGCACCATCCCGCCGTCCAAAACCCATCACCACAGCAGAGCAGCCACACAACAGTGAGTTGTTTGCAGTTATTTACACTTGATAATTTCTTTCTTCTCATTACTATTCCTTATGTGAGTATGTTTGTTTTTTTAATGCAAATGAGCGTTAGCATTAATCACCATGCGAGAAATACTGAATGCGACATAGTTCAAAATATATTATCGCACGCATAATGATTTGTTATTAGCTGAGCTATATTCTCGACTTAACCAAACACACTTGCACGAAGGCAGGGCCGTAAGAGAGCGTCGCGAGAAGAAGAGAGGCGAGTATCCTGCAGGGGCTATGCTCTAAACAACCTCTAAACAGAACTCCCAACAGAAGCTAAAACGCGTGCAGACAAAATTGAATGAGTAACAGCTTAACACCTGTGCGCAAGCGAGCATAATCTCATCCTCACTTGGGTAACAGTCCTGACAAACGAACTCACTATCTTCAAAAGTGCGGACCAGCTAGCATAGGGCGCGTATGGACATACAAAACCCCAATACATACCAGCTATATGCAAGACCAGACAGTACAAAGACCTATAAGCAACCAGGTGACTTGCGAAATCTATCTAGCGGTGACAAACGATACAATTCCACTCGATCTCCGTGTGCTGGCTCCCGTTCCTAGACATAAACTGGTCGCCAACAAACTGCCAACCCCAGCGGAACGGCACTGGGTACCAGTGGCGGATCCACCAACGCGCAGTTTTGAACGGGAGCAGACGAACAAGTTTCCCAACTACCCCAGCACTCGGGATGAGAGTTGGTCGACCCTCGCCAGATGCTGCCTTCGGTGGGAAGTGCCCTCAAAGTACAGCCCCCCTGCTGGGGGACGGGACAAGGCCCTCCACCTTTCATCATACCCAGGGCTCCCAAGCGTCTTCCCCATGTCAACAGTCCCATGACGAGGTAGAGTAGGATCAGTTTTATGAAGTATTGGGTGGGGGTGGGGGAAGTCAAAGGAAATTCTGTCTGTCTCTCTCTGTTTGTCTGTCTGTCTGTCTCTGTCTGTCTCTTTGTCACTGCCTCTGTCTGTCGGTCCGTCTGTCCGTCTGTCTGTCTCTCTATCTGTCTTTGTCTCTCTGTTTTTGACTCCCTGTCTTTGTCTGTCAGTCTGTCTCTATCTCTGTGTTTCCTGTCTCTGTTTCTCTCTAGCTCTCTCGCTCTCTCGCTCCCCCCATCCCCCCCCCCTCTCTCTCTCTGTCTCTCTGTGGGTACTTGTGGATATTCTCTTGGATCTAAGCATCATGGTTCTTCAGCAGTCTCCTTATGTTGACTGTAAAGAACATAAAGAGGCAGGCAACTCAAATGCTTTTTGGGCATATTTTATCTATGAAAAAAACAAAACAAACCCTATAACACAAATAAACTAGACTATAAACAAAGATAAAAAATAGTTGCAGATACAAAATCTTGCTGCTGGTGAATCTCAAAGCTCTAGCTGAGGAACCAAGAAAAGCCCCCCAAAACAAAAAGCATATAACAAACAAGAAGAGAAAAGAAGATCAAACAAGAAGAAAATATGTTAATATCATTACATATATTTGTATCAGCAAACACATATACACACAAATACACATGTATGCACACACACACAAACACACACACATGTGCGTATGCACACACACACACACACACACACACGCACGCACGCGCGTGCACACACACACACACACACACCAGAATGGAACAAAAGAATTTAAACAAAAGGTCGGGTGAGAATATTGAACTTTTTCATGTATGTAAATGCAAAAACATAAATGCATGTACACACACACACACACATGCACATGTGTGTGTGCACATGCAAATGCATGCACACAACAAACATACACATTCAGATGCACATCTGTGTGTGTACACAAACACACACACACTTACATCTCATAATATGCATGTCTATGTATGTATGTGCATCATGAATAGGCATATGTGTGTATATGTGTGTGTGTGTAAGAGAGAGAAAAAGATAGAGATTATTTTATGTCTTTGTATAAGTGCATTATTAAGTTCAATAATTTTACCAGACCTTTTTTGTGAGGTTTCTTTTTCTTTCTTGGATTTTTTTTAACTCATAGAAGTGGAGAGACTCTTCACCATCAGCTACAACAATGTTGATTTTCTGTAGACTATAAAGTTTTCTTTTCTGTTTTTTCGTCAGGTATTCCGATGACATGCATGCTACAAATCGACTCTTCAGACTTCATTAGTTCCAGACACTCATCCATGAGGCGCTTTCAAGCTTCTGGATTATGTCACTCCTGTGCAAAATGCACCGGGCCATTTGGAGATATTCACTAATGACTTTGCAGAGAGCCTCTATCATGAGATGACATGGAACAGGAATGTGTTTTCTGGAGTAGATTGTTTCTGATGTTTCCAAGTTCACCACGTTAGTCCAGCTTAAAACATGGGCTAAAATGGCACAGGATAATCACGTATTTTGCTTGTCATGTATTGGGTAAAATAGTGTTTGTATTTTTTTCTTTGCTTACTTGCTTTTTTGTGTGACAATCTTCTTTTCTTTCTTACCATGTTTTGTTTACTCTGACAATCAGATGTTGTCTTTGCTGTTTGTATATTTTTTTGTGAGCTGTCTGTCTGTCTGTCTCTCCCTCTCCGGGTAATTTGGTCTCTTTTTAAGGCTTTTTGATTATTCTGATTGGAACGATATGTATCTGGCATTTTCCATTAGTTGCTAAGAACAAAAATTTGATGTATACAGCTGGCAATTTGCCCCTTTATCATCATCATCATCATCATCATCATCATCATCATCATCATCATCATCATCATCATTAGCATAATTATTATTATCATCATTGTTATAATTTTTTCTGTTACTATTTAATGATTTTCCTTATGATCTGTTCTTGTGATTTTCAACTCTCTCATCTGACTTTTGTAATTTTTTTCTTTGTATTTGTGTGATTGATTTTTTAAAATAAGATTTCTGGAGTTCATTTTTCTCTCTTTTTTTTCATGCTTTCTGCTTCTTCTTTCTTCTTCTTCTTCTTCAAGCATTATTATCAATATGGACAGATATTGTCTCATTT
>JAQIHA010000070.1:0-32948 GCA_028751875.1 Rapana venosa
TTTTTTGGGTTTTTACCTTTTTTTTTTTCACTTCGTAGAAAGGAATTTTTATCCAGGAAAAAGGAGGATAAAAATTTAGATAAGCATGAAATCACCTTTACAAGCTTTTTTAAATTGTATTTTTAAATTGGGGGCAAGAACAAGAGAAAAGGAAAACAATTGGTTGTGAATACGGCAGCTTTCTTTTTCAGACATGAAAGTGCTTAAAATTTTTTTGTGCTTTTTTTGTAAAGGAATAAATTTGTTAAAATCTTGTTTGTCAGTGCGCTACGAATTTTGTATTTATAGTAAAGATAGATTTGCTTGGTTTTGTTGCTTTCGCATGGTGGAAAGGGAAAAGAATATTCAAATTTTTTATGTGTATCCCACGGGGGAAAAGGGGAAGAATTAGTAGATTGTGCTGCACATGGTGAAAAAGGAGGAAATTTTAAATAAAGGTTTTGTAAATTTGTATAAATGACATGGGAAAGGGGGGAATTTTGGTAAAAATTTGTAAAACATACAAATTTATAAAAGGAGGAAAATTTGGGGGGAAGGAGTTTGGGGGGCACTAAAAAAAATTTTTTTTGAGGGAGGAAAATTGGGTAGATTTGTAGGGACAGTATGTTAAGGGGGAACAGGTAGTTTTGTAGGGACAAGCCATGAGAAAAAGGGGGGAGAAAGGAATGTAAAATAAAAAACTTGGAAACAAAAAGGACACTCATATAAGGGGGAACGGTGATTCTGTAAGGACATTCATGATGAAAGAGGAAACCGGTAGATTCGTAGGGACATGCTCATGATGAAGGGGAACTTGGTAGTTTTTAGGGCCATGCTCATAGAAGGAGGAATTTGGTGTTTCTGAGGGAAAAAGCCCTGATGAAGGGGGAATTGGTGTTCGTAGGGACATGCTCATGATAAAGGGGGGAACTTGGTATTTCTGTATGACATAGGAAGGGAGGAATTTGTATTTTTTGATGTAAGGTAAGGAGGAATCGGTAAAAATTTTTTGTGCACAAATAATGGGGGAATTTGGAAACATTTTGAAAATTACATGGGAATGGGTCTGGAAGAATCTTGTGCACATAGGGGTGGGGATTTGGTACATTTTGATTCAGGGTAATGGGGATCTGGTAGAACTTTGTGCAATAGTAATGGAGGAATTGGTACTTTTGTATGTACAGGGTAAAAGAAGGAAATTGGGAAAATTTTTGTGCACAAGGAAGGGAGGAATTTGGTACATTTTGATTACATGGTAAGAAAAATTTGGTAGATCTTTGTGCACAATGAAGGGGAGGAATTTGGGTAAAACGTATGCCAGGGGAAAATGGGGGGAATTTTGGTAAATCTGATCTATGTTGAAAGGGAATTTCGGTGATTTCATAGCCAACTTCCGATGAAGGTGAAGGAAAAAAAAAATGGTTTTCCCCTTTTTTGGTGTTTCAGGTGGAATTCCACATTTTGCTCGGAAATGGTATCAGCCTTCCTTAGGGGCCCCTCTTTCGGTGATGCGAAAAAGATACCCCCAAAACTAAAAACCCTGGGGGGCGGCTTCATTGAAGATTAAAAAATTGGAAAAATTTTAAAACCCCGAAGCGGTGCCAATTTTTCCCCATTGTTTTGTTGTGGTGTGTTTTGAAGGTTTTTGGCGTAGTTGTTGTTTAAACTGATTTGGTAGTGTGAGATGGGGAGTTGGGTGGAGTGTACGAGTTTGTGTTAATTGTGGAAATGGTGATATGGGGTGGGATGCCCGTGTGTGTGGTGTATGCGTATGCGTGGTATGTATATATGTTTGGGGAACAATTTTTTTCACATTTTTGTGCTTCGGCAGAGAGAAAAAAGTGAGGGGGGAAATTTAAATTTTTAAAATTTGATTTTAGATGAATGTGTGATGATCTAGCAATTGAGAAATACTTACTTTTTTAAATTTTACAAAGACTTTTTTTAGGACTCTTTGTAGGAAAAAAGAAGAAATCTGATTTAAAAATTTGTTGTTGTTGTACAATCAGAGTTTTTGTTCTCTTTAAATTTTTAAAATTTTTTATGATTTTATTTGGTTTTTTAATTAAAAAAAAAAATTTTTTTTACATCAATATTTTTCCCCAAAAAAATTTAGATTTACTTTGCAAAAAAATTATTTTTTGGGGTTTGGGTTTTTTGCCATGTTATGAGTGGTGTTTGTTGTGGGTTTTTGGGTTTGTGTGGTGTGTGGAGCAATTGTGTAACGCCTGCAAACACATGCATGCATACAAATTTTTTGAGGCTTAAATAACACTCTCTTCCTGTCCAAAAAATCATAAACTTTGAAAGGGGAAAAATGTTAAAAATTTTTAAAAGAAGCCTTTTAAAAGGTCTATATTCTTTTTGTTGTGACTATTAATTAGCAAAATACATATCTATGCCTAAATGATGAAAATTTTTACCTTTTTTTTGTCTATACATATCACATTGAAAGTTTGTACTTTTAATTTTTTTTTTTTTTAAAAAATTTTACATATCCTGAAAAAAAGTTTTATAAAATCATATTGTAAATTTGGGGAAAGGTTTTTGGTGGTTTGTTTCTTTGTTTTTTGGTTTTTTTCTTTGGTAAGCTCTGGGTTCCCATCGATGAGATTTTGCATATGTGACCCCTTTTTTGGCCCCCCAGGTTAAGGGAGCCATTCCAATCAGGGATGAGTCGAAACGACACAGTTGATGCACTTTTGAAAATGCATCCCTTCTTAACCCCTATCATGGTACTCCTTTTAAAGGTAGAAAAATTTAATGTGTGTGAAAATTTCAGTTGCGTTTGCACACAGGCTTATTTTATGTCTATCCAAAATTCGGGGGGGGGAGGTGGTTTTGATGTTAAATCCAGGGGGAAAAAACCCCTTTTTGGTGCTCATGGGCTCAAATAGGGGGTTAGTCATGAGTGCAACGTTAACCAATTGGGTATCCTGTCCCCCCCCCCCCAACCCCCAATAACTGTTTTTTTGATGCAAGTTGTGTTTTTTTTGGTGTGTTTGTTTTGATTGGGGGAGAAACTCTTTTATAAGTTTTGCTCGAAAATGTATGGGCGAATGCAAGTTTCCCCAAAGGTTTTTTTTTTTTTAATGGTTTTTTGTTTGTGTAGCATATTCTACATACAATAAATTGTTTTTAAAAGTTTTATGAAATTTTGTTATTGACAATTTCATCCGTTTTTTGATGTTGAATATTTATCCTGATTCCTGCCCGAGTATATATCCTTTTTTTCACAGGTTGCTTATTTCCAAACTTGTTAAGTTTTCTACACCCATTAAAAACCATAAGTAGTTTATAGGAAAGGTTTTGTTATATTTTTGCTTGAATAGTGATTTTTTTACTTTTGTTTGTTTTTTTAAATTAAAAATATATAATTTACAAATTTCTTTCCCTCTTTTTTACTTTTATATGTGGTGGACAAAAATTCAAAAATAAAGCACCTTTTTTATTGTTTGGGCGGTTTCATTCGTTTTTTTTTTATCATCTCATCTACCCTTTCCTACTTTTATAATATTTTTGAGGAAATTTGTCTTAATTACAGAAATTGAAGGAACTTCACTTCAAAAGGGTCACAAAAAAGTTGTAGCCTAAACCCGGGGTAGACATAATTATGTTTGCTACTTATAAACTGAATTATTTTCATCAAAAAAGGTATTTTTGTGTCATAATTTTAATTTCATTTTGAGAAAGGAGAAAATAGATTGTCATAGGGCCCTTTCCCAGGGGTATACAGAACTTGCTTTGAAGACTCCCAAAATGACCCCCCTTTTTTTCCCACAAAAAAAGGTTTGGGTTTTGGTTGATATCTGCGTTCGATTCTTGGCTCGCTGAAACTAATTGTCATGGTAGATTTTTCAGTGTTTTTGTGTGTTGTTCACCTAAGTGGGAAAAATTTGGCCAGTACTTTTTAATTAAAAGTAACATACCTTGCAGGTTGTAAGAAAAGCAGCAAGACTGATTCTCCCCTTAATAGCCTTTTTTTTTGAGGGGGGGGTGGAAATTTTTTTTTTTTTAAATGGGGTTTAAACAGGTAGGTTTTTGGAAAAAAAAACCCCCCTAAACGAATGTTTAATTATGGTGGGAAAAATTTTGCTCCCTGTTTTAAATGTAGAAACAGAAAAGATTGAATTGCCATGTTATTATATCTTTGTGGCTTGTTTTAATATGTACAAAAGTATTTTGAATAAAATTCTTCAGGTGAATAAACAAACCAAAAAAAAGTTGATTTTTTTTTTAATGTGAAAGCGGGTTTTTTTTTTTATTTATCTACCCTAAAACCCAAAACACTATTTAAATGGGATAAAACAGGCATACGAAACTTTTTTATTGGAACCCCTTGGGAGTCAAGAGGGGGAAGGAAAACAAAACCCAAACTCGGCTGTGGCAAAAAAAAGTCCCCCATTTTAATTTTTTTGTTGGTTGGGTGGGGGGGGGGGGGGGGGGGGGGGGGGGGGGGGGGGGGAAAAATTTATTTGGTTATTGTTTTTTGTTGTTTGAAATTTATTTGGGGTGGTGGTATTCCAAAAATAAAAATTTATTTACTGATGGGAAAAATTTAAAATAAGGAAATCGGTGTGGAACAAAATTAAAAGGTAAAAAAAAATAATTGGAACCCTAAACATCAAAATAATAAATCAGCAAAACAATAAAACAAAACCTTAAGCAAAATCCCCGACAAATTTTGAAATGTCAAAAACAAAATGACCAGGTAGAGAAGGGCCCAAATTGGCCAAAAAAGGGGGGAAACATTTTGGTGAAAGATGATTTTTGTAAGTTCACAGAAATTATGAATGAAAGAAAGGAAGAAAGGAAAAGAAAAAAAAAATGAAACAAAAAAAAAACAACAAACCCCAAAGATCTATGTAAAATTGTGGGTTGACCCGGGGGGTAACCATGGGGACAAGAAATGAAAAATCATTGAAAAGTTTAAAACTTTGTAGGAATTAACATGTCAATTTAGGGGTGGGGGAATATAAAATTGTTTTCTCAAAATTGAAGGGGGAATTCAAAAGTCTGGGTTGTTGATTGGGAAGTTATCCGGACCAAAGAGATCACTGAAAAAAAATTTAAAACAGAAAAAACAATAAAACTTCAAAAGTTTGTTGTTTTTTTTTAAAAAAGGAAACAGAAAAATGGATTCCCTTTTAAAAAAGGGGAAGGGTACCGGTGGGTTAAGGTGACGTGCTTGTGATCTGCTGACCCCGGGTTTGAAACTCGTTCAAGGGGAATTTTTTTTTTAATTTTTAAACCCCCCCCTTTTTTCCCAAAAAAATTTTTTTTAAAAAAATTTTTAATTGGTTTTTTTTAAAAAAAAAAAACCCAAAAAAATTTTTTTTTCCCGGGCCCCAAAAAAAAACCCCCCCCCGGGGAAAATTTTTGGGAAAATTTTTTTGGGGAAAAAACCCCCCAAAAAGGGGCCCCCCTTTATTTTTTTAAAAAAAAATTTTTTTTTTTTTCCCCTTTTTTTTTCCCCCCCCCCCCCCTTTTTTTTTTTTTTAACCCCCCCTTTTAAATTTCCCTTTTTTTTTTGGGGTTTTTTTTTGGGTTTCCCCCCGGTTTTCCCCCCTTTTTTTATTTTCCCCCCTTTAGTTTTTTTGGGGGGGGGAAATTTGCAAAAGTTTTGGGAAAAAAAAAAAGTTTTTTTTTGGGCCCGGGCTCCCCCTTTGGTTCCCCCCCCTTTTTTTTTTTTTTTTTAAAAAAAAAAATTTTTTTTTGGGGGGGGGGGTTTTTCTTTTTTTTTTTAAATTTAGGGGTTTTTTTTTTTAAATCCCCCTTTTTTTTAAATTCCCCCTTTTTTTTTGCCTTTTTTTTGGGGGGGGGAAAAAAAAAAAATTAACCCCTTTTTTTTTTGGGGTTTTTTTTTTTTCTTTTTTTTAAAACCGGTTTTTTTTTTTTCCCCGGGGGTGGGGGGGGCCCTTTAAAGGGGGGCCCCGGGGGTTTTTTTTTGGGGGTTTTTTGGGGGTTTTTTTTGGGTTTTGTGTTGGGGGGAAAAAAATTTTTTTCCCCCCCCCCCCCAAAAATTTTTTGGGTTTTTTTGGGGGTTTTTTAAAAAGGGGGGGGTTTTTTTTTTTGGGGGGGGAAAAAAAATTCCCCCCCCTTTTTTTAAATTTCGGGAAAAAAAAAACCCCCCTTTTTTTTTGGGGTTTTTTTTTTTTTTTCCCCCCCCCCCCAAAAACCCAAAAAAAAAACCCCAAAAAATTTAAAAAAAAAAAAAAAAAAGGGGGGTTTGGGGTTTTTTTGGGGGGTTTTTTTTTTAAAAAAAAAAAATTTTTCCGGCCTTTTTTTTAAAGGTGGGGTTTTTTGGGAAAAAAAAAAAGGGGTGGAAATTTTTAAAATTTTAAAAAAATTTTTTTTTTAAAAAAAATTTTTTTTTAAGGGTTTTTTTTTTTAAAAAAAAAAAGGGGGGGGTTTTTTTTTTTTAAAAGGGGGGGGAAAAAAAAAGGGGGGAAAAAAATTTTTTTGGGGGGGTTTTTTTTAAAATTTTCCAGGGGTTTTTAAAAAAAATTTAAAAATTTTTTTTTTTTCAAAAAAAGGGGGAAAAAAATTAGGAAAATTTTGGGGTAATTTTTAAAATTTTTATAAAAAAAATTTTTTTTTAAATTTTTTTTTTTGGGGGGGTTTTTATTTTTTTTTTTGGGGGGTTTTTTTTTTGGGGGGGGGGTTTTTTTGTGTTTTTTTTAAAAAAAATTAAAAAAAAAATTTTTTAAAAAAAAAAAAAATTTTTTTTTTTAAAAAAATTTTAAAAAAAATTTTTTTTTTATATTGTGGGTTTTTTTTTTTTTTTTTTTTTTTTTTTTAAAAAAAAAGGGGGGGAAAAAGGGGGGGGTTTTTTTTTTTCAAATTTTTTTTTCCCCCCCCCAAAAGGGGGGGAAAAAAAAAGGCCCAAAAAAAAAAGGGGGGGTTTTTATTCCCCCCGGGGGAACCTTTTGGGTTTTTTTTTTTTGGGGGGGGCCCCCCCGGGGGGGGGGAAAGGGGGTTTTTTTTTAAAAAAATTTGGGTTTTTGTTTTGGGGGGGGGTTTTTTTTTTTTTGGGGGGAAACCCCCCCCTTTTTTTTTTCCCCCCCTTTAAAAGGGGGGTTTTTTTTAAAGGGGGGGGGGGGGAGGGGGGTTTGAAACAAGGGGAAAAAGGGGGTTTTTTGGGGGGGGGCGCCCAAAAATTTTGGGGGGGAAAAGGGGGGGGCCGGGGGTTGGGGGGGGGAAAAAAAAAAACCTTTTTTTTGGGGGAATTTTTGGAAAAACCCCCCCCTTGGGGAAAATTTTAAAACCCCAAAAATTCCCAAAAAAAATTTTTTTAAAAGGAAAGGGGGCCCCGGGGAAAATTTTTAAAAAGGGGGGGGGTTTTGGGGGGAAAAAAAAAAAAAAAAAAGGAAAATTTTGGGAAAAAACCCCGGGGGGGGCCCCCCGGGGGGGGAAACCCGGTTTTGGGGGTTTTTGGGGGGGGGAAAAAAAATTTTCCGGGGGGAAAAAAAAGGGGGAAAAAAAAAACCCCTTTACAAAAAGGGAAAGGTTCATTTTGGTTTTAAAAAAAAAAAAGGCCCCCAAAAAAAAAAATTTTAAATTTTTTTAAGGGGGGGGCTTTTCCCCAAAAAGGGGGAATTTTAAAAAGGGGCCCCCCCGGGGGGGCTTTTTTTTGGGGTTTTTTAAAATTTTCCCTTTTTTTTTAAAGGAAAAAAACCCTTTCCCCTTTAAATTTTTTTAAAAAAAATTTTTGGGAAAAACCCCCCAAAAAAAGGGGTTTTTTTGGGGGGGAAAAAAAAAAAAAAACCCCCAAAAAAAAAAATTTTTTAAAAAAAGGGTTTTTTTTTTTCCCCCAAAACCCCTTTTTTAAAGGGTTTTTAAAAAATTTTTGGGGGAAAAAAAAAAATCCCAAAAAAAAATTTTTTTCCCCCCCTTTTTTTAAAATTTTAAAAAAAGGGGGCCCCCCAAAAAAATTTTTTTTTTTTGGGGGGGTCCCTTTTTTAAAAAAATTTTTTTTTTTTTTGGGCTTTTGGTGGGGAAAAAAAAAAAAAAAAAATTGGTTTTTTGGGGAAAAAAAATTTTTTGGGGTTTTTTCTTTTTTTTTCCCTTTTAAAAATTTTTAAAAAAAAAAATTTTTTTTCCTTTAAAAAAAAAAAAATTTTTTTTTTTTTTTTTTTAGTTTTTTTTTATGCAATTTAAAAAAAAAAAAAATTTTTTTTTTTTTTTTGGGAAAAAAAAAAATTTTTTTTTTTTTGGGGGGGGGCCAAAAAAAATTTAAAAAATTTTTTTTTTTTTGGGTTTTTTAATTAAAAAAAAATTTTTTTTTTTTTTTAAAATTTTTTTTGGAAAAAAAATTTTTTTTTGGGTTTTTTTTTCCCTTTTTGGGGTTTTTTGGGGGGGGGGTTTTTTTTGGGGGTTAAAATTTTTTAAAGGGGTTTTTTAAAAAAAGGGGGGTTTTTAAAAAAAAATTTTTTTAAAAACAAAATTTTGGAAAAAAAAAAAAAGGGGGGGGGTTTTTTTTTTTTTTTGGTTTTTTTTGGGGGGGGGAAAAAAATTTTTTTTTTAAAACCTTTTTCCTTTTTTTTTAAAAATTTTTTTTTTTTAAAATTTTTTTTAAAAATTTTTTTTCCGGGGTTTTTAAAAAAAGGGGGTTTTTTTTTGGGGGGGGTTTAAGGGGGTTTTTTTTTTTTGGGAATTTTTTCCCCGGGGGAAATTTTTTTTGTTTCCCTTTTGGGGGGGGGGGGGGGGTTTTTCTTTTTTAAAAGGTTAAGGAGGAATTTTAACCCCTTTTTTCCAAAAGGGAAAAGGGGAAAATTTTTTTTTAAAAAGGTTTTACCCCTTTGGGGCCCCCCTAAAATTTTTAAAAAATTTTTTTTAAAAAAAGGGAAAAATTTTTTAAAAGGGGAAAACCAAAAAATTTTTTGGGGGGGGAAGGGGGGGAAAAATTTTTGGGGAAAAAACCCCTTTTTTGGGTTTGGGTTTTAAAAAGGGGTTTTTCCCCCTTTTCCCTTTTTGGGGCCCCCCCCCCCCCCCCCCAAAAATTTTAAAAAATTTTTTTTTTTTTGGGGGGTTTTTTTTTTAAAAAAAATTTTTTAATTTTTCGGGAAAAAAAATTAATTTTTGGTAGTTTTTGGGGAAAAGGGGGGTTTTTTTTTTTTGGGAAAAATTTTTTTTTTTAAAAAAATTCCCTTTTTTAAAAATTTTTTTGGAAATTTTTAATTTTTAAATTAAATTTTTTTGGGGGGAAAAAATTTTTTTTTTTTGGGGGGGGGCCCCCCCCTTTTTTTTTTTAAATTTTTAAAAACCCCCTTTTTTAAAAAAAATTTTTTGGGAAAAATTTGGATTTTTTAAAAAAAATTTTTTTTTTTTTGGGGGGGGGTTTTTTTTTAAAAAAAATTTTAAAAACCCCCCCTTTTTTAAAAAAAGGGGGGGGAAAAATTTTTTAAAAAAATTTTTTTTTTTTGGGGGTTTTTTTTGGTTTTTTTTTTTATCCCTTTTTTTTTAAAAACCTTTTTTTTTTTTTTAAAGCTTTTTTTTGGGGGGGGAAATTTTGGGGGGGTTAAAAAAAATTTTTTTTTTTTTAAAAAATATGTTTTTAAAAAAATTTTTTTTTTTAAAGGCCCCTTTTTTTTTTTTAATTAATATTTAAAAAAAAAAAAATTTTTTCCCCTTTTTTGGGGGTTTTTTTGGGGGAAAAAAAAGGGGTTTTTTTTTTCCCCTTAAAAAGGTGGGTTTTTAATTTTCCCCTTTTTAAAAATTTTTTTTTTAAAAAAAATTTTAAAAAATTTTTTTTTTTTTTTTTTTAAAAAAAATAAAAAAATTTTTCCTTTTTTTTAAAAAAAAAAGGAAAAAATTTTTTTTTTAAAATTTTTTAATTTTTAAATTTTTTTTTAAAAAATTTTTAATTTTTTTTTTAAAAATTTTTAAAAGGTTTAATTTTAAAAAAAAAAAAAATTTTTTTTTTTTGGGGGGGGGGGTTTTTTGTTTTTTGGGGCCCCTTTTTTTGGTTTGGGTGGTTTTTTATTTTTTTGGTTTTAAATTTTAAAACCTTTTTTAAAAAAATTTTTGGGGAAAAAAAAAAACCCTTTTTTCCCCTTTTTTTTTTTAAAAAACCCTTTAAATTTTAAAAAAAAAATTTTTTTTTTTAAAACCCCCCAAAAAAATTACCAAAAACCTTAAAAAAAAAAAAAAAATTTTTCCGGGGGGTTTTTTTTTTAATTTTAATTTTTTTTTGGGGGGGGGGGGGGGGGGGGGGGGGGGGGGGGGGGGGGCCCCCCCCCCCCCCCCCCCCCCCCCCCCCCCCCCCCCCCCCCCCCCCCCCCCCCCCCCCTTTTTTTTTCCCCCCCCCCCCCCCCCCCCCTTTTTCCTTTTAAAAAAGAAAAAAAATTTTAAAAAAAAAGGGGGAAAAAGGAAAAAAAATTTGGGGGAAAAAAAAATTTTTTTTTTTTTTTTAAAAAAAAAAAAAAAACCCCCCAAAAATTTTTTTTTTTAAAAAACCCCTTTTTCCCCCCCAAAAAAACCCCGGGGGAAGATGGTTTTTAAAATTTAAAAGGGGGGGCCCCGGGAAAAAAAAAAAAACCCAAAAAAAAAATTTAAAAAAAAAAGGTTTTTTTGGGGTTTTTTTTAAAAGGGGGGGCCTTTTGGGGGGAAAGGGGTTTTTTTAAAAAAAAACCCTCCTTTTGGGGGAAAAAGGGGGGGGTTTTTTTTTTTAAAAAATTTTTTTTTTTTTTTGGTTTTGGGGGGGAAAATTTTTTGGGGGGAAAAATTTAAAAAAAACCCCCAAAAAAAAAAAAAAAAAGGCCCCCCCAAAAAACCCTTAAAAAAAAAAGGGGCCTTTTTAAAATTTTTTTTTTTTTTTGGGGGGGGTTTTTTCCCCGGGGGGAAAAATTTTTTTTTTCCCCCCAACCCTTTTAAAAAAAAAAAAAAATTTTTTTTTTTTAAAAAATTTTTTTTTTTTGGGGAAAAAATTTCCAAAAAAAAATTTTTTAAAAAAGGAAATTTTTTTTTTTGGGGGGGTTTTTTTTTTTTTTTTTTTTTTTAACCCAAAATTTTCAAAAAAAAAAAAAAAAAAAATTTTTTTTTTTAAAATTTTTTTTTGGGTTTTTTTAAAAATTTTTAAAAAAATTTTCCCCCCCCTTTTTTTTTTTTTTTTTTAAAAAGGGGGGTTTTTTTTTTTTTTTTTTTAAAAAAAAAAATTAAAAAAAAATTTTTTTTTTTGGGGGGGAAAATTTTTTTTTTTTCCCCCCCCTTTTTTTTTTTTTCCCCAAAATTTTTTTTTTGGGAAAAAAAAAAAAAAAAAAAAACCCTTTCCCCCCCGGGAAACACATAAAATTTTCCCCAAAAAAAAAGGGGGGTTTTTTTAAAAAAAATTTTCTTTTTTTAAAAAAAAGGGGGGTTTTTTTTTTTTTAAAAAGGGGGAAAAAAAAAAGGGGGGGGCCCCAAAAAAACCCCAAAAATTTTTCTTTTTTGGAAAAGAAAAAAAAAAAAAAAGAGGGTTTTTTTTTTTTTTTTTTTTAAAAAAAAGGGGGGGGTTTTGGTTTTTAAAAAAAAATTTTTTTTTTTTTTTTTAATTTTAAAATTTTTTTTTTTTCCAAAATTTTTTTAAAAGGGGGTTTTTAAAATTTTATTAAACCCCCCCCCAAAAACCCCCCCAAAAAGGGTTTTTTTTTGGGGGGGGGGAAAAATGGGAAAAAAAAAAATTTTTTTAAAAGGGGTTTTTTTAAAAAAAAATTTTTTTTTCCCCTTTTTTTTTTTTTAAAAAAAAATAAGGAAAAACCCCTTGGTTTTTAAAAAATTTTTTAAAAATTTTTTTCTTTAAAAAAAAAAGAAAAATTTTAAAATTTTTTTTTAAAAAATTTTTTTTTTTTAAAAAAAAACCCCAAAAAAAGGGAAAATTTCCCCCAGGGAAAAAAAAAAAGGGGGTTTTTCCCCCCAATTTCCTTTTTTTTTAATTTTTTTTTTTTTTCCCCCCTTTTTTAAACCTTTTTAAAAAAGGGGGGGTAAAAAAAAAAATTTTTTTAAAAAAAGAGGGGGAAAAAAACCTTTTTTTTTTTTAAAGGCGGGTTAAAAATTTTTAAAGGGGGGTTTTTTTTGGGGGGGGTTTTTAAAAAAGATTTTTTGGGCCCCCCCCCGGGGGGCCCCGGGGGGGGGAAAAACCCCCAAAAAAAAAAAACCTTTTTTTTTTTTTTGGGGGGGGGGGGGGGGGGGAAGGGGGGGGGGAAAAAAAATTTTTTTTTTTTGGGGAAAAAAGGGGGGGGGGAAAAAATTTTTTGGGGGGGTTTAAATTTTAAAAAAAAAGGGGGGGGGGGGCCCTTTTTTAAAAAAAAAAAAAAAAAACCCCCCAAAAAAAAAAAATTTTTTTTAAAGGGAAAAAAATTTTCCCCCCTTTTTGGGTTTTTTAAAAAAAAAAAAAAGGGGGGGGTTTGGGGGGGGGGAAAAATTCCAAAAAAAAAAAAAGGGGGAAAAAAAAAAAATTAAAAAAAAAAGGGGGGGGGGGTTTTTTAAAATTTTTTTTGGGGGTTTAAGGGGGGGGTTGGGTGAAAGGTTTGGGGGGGGAATTTTTTGGGGGGGGGGTTTTTTTTTGGGGGGGGTTTTAATTTTTTAAAATTTTTTTGGGGGGGGGTTTAAAAAAAAAATTTGGGGGGGGAAAAAAATAAGGGGGGGGGGGGAAATTTGGGGAAAAAAAAAACACCAAAAAAAAAAGGGAAAAATTTTAAATTTTGGAAAAGGGGGGGGTTTTTTTTTTTTGGGGGGGGGGGGGTTTTTTTTAAAAGGGGGGGAAGGGGTTTGGGGGTTGGTTTGGGGTTTTTAATTTTGGGGGGTTTTAAATTTTTTGTGTTTTTTTTGGGGGGGTTGGGGGGGAAATTTTTTTTTGGGGGGGAAAAAAAAGGTTTTTTGGGGGGGGGGTTTTTTTTTTTTTGGGGTTTTTTGGGGGGTTTTTTTTTTTTTTTTAAAAAATTTTAAAAAAAATTTTTTAAAAAAATTTTTTTTTTTTTGGGGTTTTTTAAAAAAAAATTTTCATAATTCATGCAAATTTTTGGGGGGAAAAATTTAATATTTTTCCCCCAAACCAAAAAAAAAAAAAAAAAAATTTTTTTTTAACCGGGGGGTTTTTAAATTTTTTCCCCCCCCCCCCCCCCTTTTTTAAATTTTTTTAAAAAAAAAAAAATTTTAAAAAAATTTTTTAAAAAAAAAAAAAAGGGGGTTTTTTTTTTTTAAAAAACCCCCCCTTTTTTTTTTTTTTTTTTAGGGGGGGGAAAATTTTGGGGGGGGGGGGTTTTTTTTTTTTTTTTCCCCCCCGGGGGGGGGGGTTAAACCCCCTTTTTTTTTTTGGTTTTAAAAAAAAAAAAAAAAAAAAAAAGGGGGGGGGGCCCCCCTTAAACCCTCCCTTTTTTAAAGCCCTCCCTTTTTAAAAATTTTTTTTTCCCCCTTTTTTTTTAAAAAACCCCCTTTTGGGGGGGTTTTTTTTGGGAAAAAAAAACCCCCAAAAATTTTTTTCCCCCCCTTTTTTTGAAACCCCCGTTAAAAAAAAGGGGGGGAAAAACCCCCCTTATTAAAAACCCCCCCTTTTTGGGGGAAAAAAAAAAAAATTTTAAAAAAAATTCCCAACCTTGGGGTAATTAATTTTTTAAAAAAAATTTTAAAAACCTTTTTTTTTTTTTTAAAAAAGCTTCCCCCCCTTTTTTTTTTTTTTTTTTATTTTTTAGAAAAAATTTTTTTTTTAAAAATTTTTTTTTAAACCCCCCCCCCAAAAATTCCCCAAAAAGGGTTTTCCCCAAAGGGGGAAAAAACGGGAAAAATTTTTTTTTAATTTTTGGGGGGTTTTTTTTGGGTTTTTTTTGGGGGGCCCCCCCCCCCCCAAAAAATTTTTTTTAAAAAAAACCCAAAAGCGCCCCTTTTTTTCCCAGGTTTTTTTTTTTTTTTTCCCCTTTTTTTTTCCCCCCCCAAAAAACCCCCCGGGGAAAAAAAAATTTTTTTTTTCCCAAAAACCCTTTTTTTAAAAAAAACCCCCCCAAAAGTTTTAAATTTTTGAGTTTTCTTTAAAAAAAAGGGGTTTTTTCCCAAAAAATTTTTTTTGGGGGAAAATTTTTTTTTAAAAATTTTTGGGGGGGTTTTTTTGGGTTTTTAAAAAAAGGGGTTTCCCTTTAAAAAAAAAAAAAAAAAATTTTTTAAAAATTTTTGGGGGTTTTAAAAAAAAAGGGGGGGGGGCCCCCAAAAAAAAAGGGATTTTTAAAAACCCCAAAAGGGGGGGAGGGTTTTTTTAAATTTTTGGGGGGAAATTTTGTTTTTTTTTAAAAAACCCCCCCCAAAATTTCCCCAGGGGGTTTTTTTTTTTTTAAAAAAAGGGGGTTTTTTTGGAAAAAAGGGGGGGGGGAAAGGGCCCGGGAAATTTTTTTGGGGAAACCCTTTTAAAAGGGGGGAAAAAAATTTTTTTTTTTGGGGGGGGGAAAAAAAAAAAAAAAAAAAAAAAGTTATTTTAAATTCCCCAAAAATTTTTTCCCCCCTTTTTAAAAAACCCCTTTTTAAAAAAAACCCCAAAAAAAATGGGTTTTAATTTCCCAACTAAAAAAAGGGGGGGGGAAAAAAGGTTTTTTTAAAATTTTTTGGGGGGACCCCGGGGGGGCCCAAAATTACCTTTTAACCCCGGGTTTTTTCCCCCCGGTTGGGGGTTTTTTTTTTAAACTTTAAAAGGGGTTTTTTTTTTTTTTAAAAAAAAAAACCTTTTTTTTTTGGCCGGGTTTTCCCGCCTTTTTTCCCCCTTTTTGGGGGGGGGCCCCTTTAGGGGAAAGGTTTTTAAAATTTGGGGAAAAAATTTTTTTAACCCTTCTTTTTCCCCAAAGGTTTGGGTTTTTTTTGGGGGGAAAATTAATTTTTTTTTTCTTTTTGGGTTTTTTTTTAAGGGTTAAATTTTCCCCCCCCTTTTTTCCCTTAAAAAATTTTTTTTTTTTTTTTTTTTGGGGGGGAAAATTTTTTTTTTTTTTTTTTTGGGGGCCCAAAAAAAAATTTTTTTTTTTTTTAAAAAAAAAAGGGGGAAAAAAGGGGTTTTTTTTTGGGGGTTTTCCCAAAAAAAGGGGGGAAAAAAAAAATTTTTTTTTTTTAAAACCCCCCCATTTAAAGGGGTTTTTTTTTTGGGGAAAAAAAATTTTTTTAAAAAGGGGAAAAAAAATTTTTTTAATTTTAAAAAAATTTTTTTTCCCAAAAAAGGGAAAAAAATTTTTAAAAACAAAAAAAAATTTTTTAAAAAAAATTTTTGGGGGGGTTTAAAGGGGAAAATTTTTGGGTTTTTTTAAATTTTAAAAGGTTTTTTTAAAAAATTTTTTAAAAAAAAAACTGGGACCCCTTTTAAAGGGCCTTTTTTAAAAAATTTTTTAAAAAAAAGGGAAAAAAATTTTTTTTTTTTAAAAATAAAATTTTTTGGGGAAAAAAAAGGTTCCCTTTTTTTTCCCCCCCCCCTTTGGGGGGGTTTTTCCCCCCCCCCCCCCTTTTTTTTTTTTTTTTTCCCCTTTTCCCGGGAAAAAAAGGGGGGGAAAAAATTTTTTTTTTTTTTTTTTTCCCCCCTTTTTTTTGGGGGTTTTTTTTTTGGGGGGGTTGGGGGTTTTTTTTTTTAAATTTTCCCCCCCGGGGTTTTTTTTTTTTTTTTTAAAAAAACAAAATTTAAAACCCCCGCCTCCTTTTTTTTGGGGGCCCCCTTTTTTTTTGGGGTTTGGGGGTTTTAAAGGGGTTTTTGGGCCTTTTTAAAATTTTTTAAACCCCCCTAAAAAGGGGGGAAATTTATTTTTTTAAAAAAAAAAAATTTTTTTGTTTTTTGATTTTAAAAAATTTTTTTTTTTCCCCCTTTTTTTTTTTTTTTAAACCCTTTTTTTTTAACAAGGGTTTTTTTCCCAAATTAAAATTTTTTTTTTTTTTTTTTGGAAAATTTTTTTTTTTGGGGTTTTTTAAAAATTTTTTTTTTTTTTTCCCCCCCCAAAAAAAAAAAAAAAACCCAAGGGGAAAAATTTTTTTTTTTTTTTTTTTTAAATTTTTTAAAAATTTTTTTTTGGAAATTTTTTTTTTTAAAATTTTTTTTTTCCCCCCCCAAACCCCAAAGGGGTTTTTTTTTTTTTTTTGGGTTTTTTTTTTTCTTTTTTTTGGTTTTTTTTTTTTTTTTCCCCCTTTTTAAAACCAAAAAAAAAAGGGGGATTAAGTTTAAAAAATTTTTTTTCCGCTTTCCCCTTTTTTTTAAATTTTTCCCCTTTTTTTTTTTTTTTTTCCCCCCGAAAACGGGAAAAAAAATTTTTTTCCCCTTTTTTCCTTTTTCCCAAAACAAAAAAAGGGGAAAAATTTTTTTTGGGTTTTTTTCTTCCCGTAAAAGGGAAAGGGTTTTTTTTTTTTTTTTGGGTTATTTTTTTTAAAAATTTTTGGGTTTTTGGGGGGAAAAAAAAAAAAATTTTTAAACCCCGGGGGAAAAGGGGGGAAAAAAATTTTGGGGGAATTTGGGGGGGAAAAAACCTTTTTTAAAAAAAAAACCCCCCCCTTTTTTTAAAAAAAAAGGGGGGGCCCCCAAAAAATTTTGGCCCCCCAAAAAAATTTTGGGGGGAAAAAAAAAAAAAAAGGGGGGGGGGGGGTTTTTTTGGGAAAAACCCCTTTTAAATTTTTTTTTTTTTTTTTTGGGGGGGGAAAAAAAAGGGGAAAAAAGGGGGGGGGTTTTTTTTTAAAAAAAAAATTTTTTTTTTTTAATTTTTAAACCCCCCCCTTTTTTCCCAAAAAAATTTTTTTTAAAAAAATTTTTAATTGGTTTTTTTTAAAAAAAAAAAACCCAAAAAAATTTTTTTTTCCCGGGCCCCAAAAAAAAACCCCCCCCCGGGGAAAATTTTTGGGAAAATTTTTTTGGGGAAAAAACCCCCCAAAAAGGGGCCCCCCTTTATTTTTTTAAAAAAAAATTTTTTTTTTTTTCCCCTTTTTTTTTCCCCCCCCCCCCCCTTTTTTTTTTTTTTAACCCCCCCTTTTAAATTTCCCTTTTTTTTTTGGGGTTTTTTTTTGGGTTTCCCCCCGGTTTTCCCCCCTTTTTTTATTTTCCCCCCTTTAGTTTTTTTGGGGGGGGGAAATTTGCAAAAGTTTTGGGAAAAAAAAAAAGTTTTTTTTTGGGCCCGGGCTCCCCCTTTGGTTCCCCCCCCTTTTTTTTTTTTTTTTTAAAAAAAAAAATTTTTTTTTGGGGGGGGGGGTTTTTCTTTTTTTTTTTAAATTTAGGGGTTTTTTTTTTTAAATCCCCCTTTTTTTTAAATTCCCCCTTTTTTTTTGCCTTTTTTTTGGGGGGGGGAAAAAAAAAAAATTAACCCCTTTTTTTTTTGGGGTTTTTTTTTTTTCTTTTTTTTAAAACCGGTTTTTTTTTTTTCCCCGGGGGTGGGGGGGGCCCTTTAAAGGGGGGCCCCGGGGGTTTTTTTTTGGGGGTTTTTTGGGGGTTTTTTTTGGGTTTTGTGTTGGGGGGAAAAAAATTTTTTTCCCCCCCCCCCCCAAAAATTTTTTGGGTTTTTTTGGGGGTTTTTTAAAAAGGGGGGGGTTTTTTTTTTTGGGGGGGGAAAAAAAATTCCCCCCCCTTTTTTTAAATTTCGGGAAAAAAAAAACCCCCCTTTTTTTTTGGGGTTTTTTTTTTTTTTTCCCCCCCCCCCCAAA
Organism: Rapana venosa; assembly: GCA_028751875.1. Lineage (NCBI taxonomy): Eukaryota > Metazoa > Mollusca > Gastropoda > Neogastropoda > Muricidae > Rapana > Rapana venosa. Next base: position 17,590 of record JAQIHA010000070.1, read on the forward strand.
AACCCAAAAAAAAAACCCCAAAAAATTTAAAAAAAAAAAAAAAAAAGGGGGGTTTGGGGTTTTTTTGGGGGGTTTTTTTTTTAAAAAAAAAAAATTTTTCCGGCCTTTTTTTTAAAGGTGGGGTTTTTTGGGAAAAAAAAAAAGGGGTGGAAATTTTTAAAATTTTAAAAAAATTTTTTTTTTAAAAAAAATTTTTTTTTAAGGGTTTTTTTTTTTAAAAAAAAAAAGGGGGGGGTTTTTTTTTTTTAAAAGGGGGGGGAAAAAAAAAGGGGGGAAAAAAATTTTTTTGGGGGGGTTTTTTTTAAAATTTTCCAGGGGTTTTTAAAAAAAATTTAAAAATTTTTTTTTTTTCAAAAAAAGGGGGAAAAAAATTAGGAAAATTTTGGGGTAATTTTTAAAATTTTTATAAAAAAAATTTTTTTTTAAATTTTTTTTTTTGGGGGGGTTTTTATTTTTTTTTTTGGGGGGTTTTTTTTTTGGGGGGGGGGTTTTTTTGTGTTTTTTTTAAAAAAAATTAAAAAAAAAATTTTTTAAAAAAAAAAAAAATTTTTTTTTTTAAAAAAATTTTAAAAAAAATTTTTTTTTTATATTGTGGGTTTTTTTTTTTTTTTTTTTTTTTTTTTTAAAAAAAAAGGGGGGGAAAAAGGGGGGGGTTTTTTTTTTTCAAATTTTTTTTTCCCCCCCCCAAAAGGGGGGGAAAAAAAAAGGCCCAAAAAAAAAAGGGGGGGTTTTTATTCCCCCCGGGGGAACCTTTTGGGTTTTTTTTTTTTGGGGGGGGCCCCCCCGGGGGGGGGGAAAGGGGGTTTTTTTTTAAAAAAATTTGGGTTTTTGTTTTGGGGGGGGGTTTTTTTTTTTTTGGGGGGAAACCCCCCCCTTTTTTTTTTCCCCCCCTTTAAAAGGGGGGTTTTTTTTAAAGGGGGGGGGGGGGAGGGGGGTTTGAAACAAGGGGAAAAAGGGGGTTTTTTGGGGGGGGGCGCCCAAAAATTTTGGGGGGGAAAAGGGGGGGGCCGGGGGTTGGGGGGGGGAAAAAAAAAAACCTTTTTTTTGGGGGAATTTTTGGAAAAACCCCCCCCTTGGGGAAAATTTTAAAACCCCAAAAATTCCCAAAAAAAATTTTTTTAAAAGGAAAGGGGGCCCCGGGGAAAATTTTTAAAAAGGGGGGGGGTTTTGGGGGGAAAAAAAAAAAAAAAAAAGGAAAATTTTGGGAAAAAACCCCGGGGGGGGCCCCCCGGGGGGGGAAACCCGGTTTTGGGGGTTTTTGGGGGGGGGAAAAAAAATTTTCCGGGGGGAAAAAAAAGGGGGAAAAAAAAAACCCCTTTACAAAAAGGGAAAGGTTCATTTTGGTTTTAAAAAAAAAAAAGGCCCCCAAAAAAAAAAATTTTAAATTTTTTTAAGGGGGGGGCTTTTCCCCAAAAAGGGGGAATTTTAAAAAGGGGCCCCCCCGGGGGGGCTTTTTTTTGGGGTTTTTTAAAATTTTCCCTTTTTTTTTAAAGGAAAAAAACCCTTTCCCCTTTAAATTTTTTTAAAAAAAATTTTTGGGAAAAACCCCCCAAAAAAAGGGGTTTTTTTGGGGGGGAAAAAAAAAAAAAAACCCCCAAAAAAAAAAATTTTTTAAAAAAAGGGTTTTTTTTTTTCCCCCAAAACCCCTTTTTTAAAGGGTTTTTAAAAAATTTTTGGGGGAAAAAAAAAAATCCCAAAAAAAAATTTTTTTCCCCCCCTTTTTTTAAAATTTTAAAAAAAGGGGGCCCCCCAAAAAAATTTTTTTTTTTTGGGGGGGTCCCTTTTTTAAAAAAATTTTTTTTTTTTTTGGGCTTTTGGTGGGGAAAAAAAAAAAAAAAAAATTGGTTTTTTGGGGAAAAAAAATTTTTTGGGGTTTTTTCTTTTTTTTTCCCTTTTAAAAATTTTTAAAAAAAAAAATTTTTTTTCCTTTAAAAAAAAAAAAATTTTTTTTTTTTTTTTTTTAGTTTTTTTTTATGCAATTTAAAAAAAAAAAAAATTTTTTTTTTTTTTTTGGGAAAAAAAAAAATTTTTTTTTTTTTGGGGGGGGGCCAAAAAAAATTTAAAAAATTTTTTTTTTTTTGGGTTTTTTAATTAAAAAAAAATTTTTTTTTTTTTTTAAAATTTTTTTTGGAAAAAAAATTTTTTTTTGGGTTTTTTTTTCCCTTTTTGGGGTTTTTTGGGGGGGGGGTTTTTTTTGGGGGTTAAAATTTTTTAAAGGGGTTTTTTAAAAAAAGGGGGGTTTTTAAAAAAAAATTTTTTTAAAAACAAAATTTTGGAAAAAAAAAAAAAGGGGGGGGGTTTTTTTTTTTTTTTGGTTTTTTTTGGGGGGGGGAAAAAAATTTTTTTTTTAAAACCTTTTTCCTTTTTTTTTAAAAATTTTTTTTTTTTAAAATTTTTTTTAAAAATTTTTTTTCCGGGGTTTTTAAAAAAAGGGGGTTTTTTTTTGGGGGGGGTTTAAGGGGGTTTTTTTTTTTTGGGAATTTTTTCCCCGGGGGAAATTTTTTTTGTTTCCCTTTTGGGGGGGGGGGGGGGGTTTTTCTTTTTTAAAAGGTTAAGGAGGAATTTTAACCCCTTTTTTCCAAAAGGGAAAAGGGGAAAATTTTTTTTTAAAAAGGTTTTACCCCTTTGGGGCCCCCCTAAAATTTTTAAAAAATTTTTTTTAAAAAAAGGGAAAAATTTTTTAAAAGGGGAAAACCAAAAAATTTTTTGGGGGGGGAAGGGGGGGAAAAATTTTTGGGGAAAAAACCCCTTTTTTGGGTTTGGGTTTTAAAAAGGGGTTTTTCCCCCTTTTCCCTTTTTGGGGCCCCCCCCCCCCCCCCCCAAAAATTTTAAAAAATTTTTTTTTTTTTGGGGGGTTTTTTTTTTAAAAAAAATTTTTTAATTTTTCGGGAAAAAAAATTAATTTTTGGTAGTTTTTGGGGAAAAGGGGGGTTTTTTTTTTTTGGGAAAAATTTTTTTTTTTAAAAAAATTCCCTTTTTTAAAAATTTTTTTGGAAATTTTTAATTTTTAAATTAAATTTTTTTGGGGGGAAAAAATTTTTTTTTTTTGGGGGGGGGCCCCCCCCTTTTTTTTTTTAAATTTTTAAAAACCCCCTTTTTTAAAAAAAATTTTTTGGGAAAAATTTGGATTTTTTAAAAAAAATTTTTTTTTTTTTGGGGGGGGGTTTTTTTTTAAAAAAAATTTTAAAAACCCCCCCTTTTTTAAAAAAAGGGGGGGGAAAAATTTTTTAAAAAAATTTTTTTTTTTTGGGGGTTTTTTTTGGTTTTTTTTTTTATCCCTTTTTTTTTAAAAACCTTTTTTTTTTTTTTAAAGCTTTTTTTTGGGGGGGGAAATTTTGGGGGGGTTAAAAAAAATTTTTTTTTTTTTAAAAAATATGTTTTTAAAAAAATTTTTTTTTTTAAAGGCCCCTTTTTTTTTTTTAATTAATATTTAAAAAAAAAAAAATTTTTTCCCCTTTTTTGGGGGTTTTTTTGGGGGAAAAAAAAGGGGTTTTTTTTTTCCCCTTAAAAAGGTGGGTTTTTAATTTTCCCCTTTTTAAAAATTTTTTTTTTAAAAAAAATTTTAAAAAATTTTTTTTTTTTTTTTTTTAAAAAAAATAAAAAAATTTTTCCTTTTTTTTAAAAAAAAAAGGAAAAAATTTTTTTTTTAAAATTTTTTAATTTTTAAATTTTTTTTTAAAAAATTTTTAATTTTTTTTTTAAAAATTTTTAAAAGGTTTAATTTTAAAAAAAAAAAAAATTTTTTTTTTTTGGGGGGGGGGGTTTTTTGTTTTTTGGGGCCCCTTTTTTTGGTTTGGGTGGTTTTTTATTTTTTTGGTTTTAAATTTTAAAACCTTTTTTAAAAAAATTTTTGGGGAAAAAAAAAAACCCTTTTTTCCCCTTTTTTTTTTTAAAAAACCCTTTAAATTTTAAAAAAAAAATTTTTTTTTTTAAAACCCCCCAAAAAAATTACCAAAAACCTTAAAAAAAAAAAAAAAATTTTTCCGGGGGGTTTTTTTTTTAATTTTAATTTTTTTTTGGGGGGGGGGGGGGGGGGGGGGGGGGGGGGGGGGGGGGCCCCCCCCCCCCCCCCCCCCCCCCCCCCCCCCCCCCCCCCCCCCCCCCCCCCCCCCCCCTTTTTTTTTCCCCCCCCCCCCCCCCCCCCCTTTTTCCTTTTAAAAAAGAAAAAAAATTTTAAAAAAAAAGGGGGAAAAAGGAAAAAAAATTTGGGGGAAAAAAAAATTTTTTTTTTTTTTTTAAAAAAAAAAAAAAAACCCCCCAAAAATTTTTTTTTTTAAAAAACCCCTTTTTCCCCCCCAAAAAAACCCCGGGGGAAGATGGTTTTTAAAATTTAAAAGGGGGGGCCCCGGGAAAAAAAAAAAAACCCAAAAAAAAAATTTAAAAAAAAAAGGTTTTTTTGGGGTTTTTTTTAAAAGGGGGGGCCTTTTGGGGGGAAAGGGGTTTTTTTAAAAAAAAACCCTCCTTTTGGGGGAAAAAGGGGGGGGTTTTTTTTTTTAAAAAATTTTTTTTTTTTTTTGGTTTTGGGGGGGAAAATTTTTTGGGGGGAAAAATTTAAAAAAAACCCCCAAAAAAAAAAAAAAAAAGGCCCCCCCAAAAAACCCTTAAAAAAAAAAGGGGCCTTTTTAAAATTTTTTTTTTTTTTTGGGGGGGGTTTTTTCCCCGGGGGGAAAAATTTTTTTTTTCCCCCCAACCCTTTTAAAAAAAAAAAAAAATTTTTTTTTTTTAAAAAATTTTTTTTTTTTGGGGAAAAAATTTCCAAAAAAAAATTTTTTAAAAAAGGAAATTTTTTTTTTTGGGGGGGTTTTTTTTTTTTTTTTTTTTTTTAACCCAAAATTTTCAAAAAAAAAAAAAAAAAAAATTTTTTTTTTTAAAATTTTTTTTTGGGTTTTTTTAAAAATTTTTAAAAAAATTTTCCCCCCCCTTTTTTTTTTTTTTTTTTAAAAAGGGGGGTTTTTTTTTTTTTTTTTTTAAAAAAAAAAATTAAAAAAAAATTTTTTTTTTTGGGGGGGAAAATTTTTTTTTTTTCCCCCCCCTTTTTTTTTTTTTCCCCAAAATTTTTTTTTTGGGAAAAAAAAAAAAAAAAAAAAACCCTTTCCCCCCCGGGAAACACATAAAATTTTCCCCAAAAAAAAAGGGGGGTTTTTTTAAAAAAAATTTTCTTTTTTTAAAAAAAAGGGGGGTTTTTTTTTTTTTAAAAAGGGGGAAAAAAAAAAGGGGGGGGCCCCAAAAAAACCCCAAAAATTTTTCTTTTTTGGAAAAGAAAAAAAAAAAAAAAGAGGGTTTTTTTTTTTTTTTTTTTTAAAAAAAAGGGGGGGGTTTTGGTTTTTAAAAAAAAATTTTTTTTTTTTTTTTTAATTTTAAAATTTTTTTTTTTTCCAAAATTTTTTTAAAAGGGGGTTTTTAAAATTTTATTAAACCCCCCCCCAAAAACCCCCCCAAAAAGGGTTTTTTTTTGGGGGGGGGGAAAAATGGGAAAAAAAAAAATTTTTTTAAAAGGGGTTTTTTTAAAAAAAAATTTTTTTTTCCCCTTTTTTTTTTTTTAAAAAAAAATAAGGAAAAACCCCTTGGTTTTTAAAAAATTTTTTAAAAATTTTTTTCTTTAAAAAAAAAAGAAAAATTTTAAAATTTTTTTTTAAAAAATTTTTTTTTTTTAAAAAAAAACCCCAAAAAAAGGGAAAATTTCCCCCAGGGAAAAAAAAAAAGGGGGTTTTTCCCCCCAATTTCCTTTTTTTTTAATTTTTTTTTTTTTTCCCCCCTTTTTTAAACCTTTTTAAAAAAGGGGGGGTAAAAAAAAAAATTTTTTTAAAAAAAGAGGGGGAAAAAAACCTTTTTTTTTTTTAAAGGCGGGTTAAAAATTTTTAAAGGGGGGTTTTTTTTGGGGGGGGTTTTTAAAAAAGATTTTTTGGGCCCCCCCCCGGGGGGCCCCGGGGGGGGGAAAAACCCCCAAAAAAAAAAAACCTTTTTTTTTTTTTTGGGGGGGGGGGGGGGGGGGAAGGGGGGGGGGAAAAAAAATTTTTTTTTTTTGGGGAAAAAAGGGGGGGGGGAAAAAATTTTTTGGGGGGGTTTAAATTTTAAAAAAAAAGGGGGGGGGGGGCCCTTTTTTAAAAAAAAAAAAAAAAAACCCCCCAAAAAAAAAAAATTTTTTTTAAAGGGAAAAAAATTTTCCCCCCTTTTTGGGTTTTTTAAAAAAAAAAAAAAGGGGGGGGTTTGGGGGGGGGGAAAAATTCCAAAAAAAAAAAAAGGGGGAAAAAAAAAAAATTAAAAAAAAAAGGGGGGGGGGGTTTTTTAAAATTTTTTTTGGGGGTTTAAGGGGGGGGTTGGGTGAAAGGTTTGGGGGGGGAATTTTTTGGGGGGGGGGTTTTTTTTTGGGGGGGGTTTTAATTTTTTAAAATTTTTTTGGGGGGGGGTTTAAAAAAAAAATTTGGGGGGGGAAAAAAATAAGGGGGGGGGGGGAAATTTGGGGAAAAAAAAAACACCAAAAAAAAAAGGGAAAAATTTTAAATTTTGGAAAAGGGGGGGGTTTTTTTTTTTTGGGGGGGGGGGGGTTTTTTTTAAAAGGGGGGGAAGGGGTTTGGGGGTTGGTTTGGGGTTTTTAATTTTGGGGGGTTTTAAATTTTTTGTGTTTTTTTTGGGGGGGTTGGGGGGGAAATTTTTTTTTGGGGGGGAAAAAAAAGGTTTTTTGGGGGGGGGGTTTTTTTTTTTTTGGGGTTTTTTGGGGGGTTTTTTTTTTTTTTTTAAAAAATTTTAAAAAAAATTTTTTAAAAAAATTTTTTTTTTTTTGGGGTTTTTTAAAAAAAAATTTTCATAATTCATGCAAATTTTTGGGGGGAAAAATTTAATATTTTTCCCCCAAACCAAAAAAAAAAAAAAAAAAATTTTTTTTTAACCGGGGGGTTTTTAAATTTTTTCCCCCCCCCCCCCCCCTTTTTTAAATTTTTTTAAAAAAAAAAAAATTTTAAAAAAATTTTTTAAAAAAAAAAAAAAGGGGGTTTTTTTTTTTTAAAAAACCCCCCCTTTTTTTTTTTTTTTTTTAGGGGGGGGAAAATTTTGGGGGGGGGGGGTTTTTTTTTTTTTTTTCCCCCCCGGGGGGGGGGGTTAAACCCCCTTTTTTTTTTTGGTTTTAAAAAAAAAAAAAAAAAAAAAAAGGGGGGGGGGCCCCCCTTAAACCCTCCCTTTTTTAAAGCCCTCCCTTTTTAAAAATTTTTTTTTCCCCCTTTTTTTTTAAAAAACCCCCTTTTGGGGGGGTTTTTTTTGGGAAAAAAAAACCCCCAAAAATTTTTTTCCCCCCCTTTTTTTGAAACCCCCGTTAAAAAAAAGGGGGGGAAAAACCCCCCTTATTAAAAACCCCCCCTTTTTGGGGGAAAAAAAAAAAAATTTTAAAAAAAATTCCCAACCTTGGGGTAATTAATTTTTTAAAAAAAATTTTAAAAACCTTTTTTTTTTTTTTAAAAAAGCTTCCCCCCCTTTTTTTTTTTTTTTTTTATTTTTTAGAAAAAATTTTTTTTTTAAAAATTTTTTTTTAAACCCCCCCCCCAAAAATTCCCCAAAAAGGGTTTTCCCCAAAGGGGGAAAAAACGGGAAAAATTTTTTTTTAATTTTTGGGGGGTTTTTTTTGGGTTTTTTTTGGGGGGCCCCCCCCCCCCCAAAAAATTTTTTTTAAAAAAAACCCAAAAGCGCCCCTTTTTTTCCCAGGTTTTTTTTTTTTTTTTCCCCTTTTTTTTTCCCCCCCCAAAAAACCCCCCGGGGAAAAAAAAATTTTTTTTTTCCCAAAAACCCTTTTTTTAAAAAAAACCCCCCCAAAAGTTTTAAATTTTTGAGTTTTCTTTAAAAAAAAGGGGTTTTTTCCCAAAAAATTTTTTTTGGGGGAAAATTTTTTTTTAAAAATTTTTGGGGGGGTTTTTTTGGGTTTTTAAAAAAAGGGGTTTCCCTTTAAAAAAAAAAAAAAAAAATTTTTTAAAAATTTTTGGGGGTTTTAAAAAAAAAGGGGGGGGGGCCCCCAAAAAAAAAGGGATTTTTAAAAACCCCAAAAGGGGGGGAGGGTTTTTTTAAATTTTTGGGGGGAAATTTTGTTTTTTTTTAAAAAACCCCCCCCAAAATTTCCCCAGGGGGTTTTTTTTTTTTTAAAAAAAGGGGGTTTTTTTGGAAAAAAGGGGGGGGGGAAAGGGCCCGGGAAATTTTTTTGGGGAAACCCTTTTAAAAGGGGGGAAAAAAATTTTTTTTTTTGGGGGGGGGAAAAAAAAAAAAAAAAAAAAAAAGTTATTTTAAATTCCCCAAAAATTTTTTCCCCCCTTTTTAAAAAACCCCTTTTTAAAAAAAACCCCAAAAAAAATGGGTTTTAATTTCCCAACTAAAAAAAGGGGGGGGGAAAAAAGGTTTTTTTAAAATTTTTTGGGGGGACCCCGGGGGGGCCCAAAATTACCTTTTAACCCCGGGTTTTTTCCCCCCGGTTGGGGGTTTTTTTTTTAAACTTTAAAAGGGGTTTTTTTTTTTTTTAAAAAAAAAAACCTTTTTTTTTTGGCCGGGTTTTCCCGCCTTTTTTCCCCCTTTTTGGGGGGGGGCCCCTTTAGGGGAAAGGTTTTTAAAATTTGGGGAAAAAATTTTTTTAACCCTTCTTTTTCCCCAAAGGTTTGGGTTTTTTTTGGGGGGAAAATTAATTTTTTTTTTCTTTTTGGGTTTTTTTTTAAGGGTTAAATTTTCCCCCCCCTTTTTTCCCTTAAAAAATTTTTTTTTTTTTTTTTTTTGGGGGGGAAAATTTTTTTTTTTTTTTTTTTGGGGGCCCAAAAAAAAATTTTTTTTTTTTTTAAAAAAAAAAGGGGGAAAAAAGGGGTTTTTTTTTGGGGGTTTTCCCAAAAAAAGGGGGGAAAAAAAAAATTTTTTTTTTTTAAAACCCCCCCATTTAAAGGGGTTTTTTTTTTGGGGAAAAAAAATTTTTTTAAAAAGGGGAAAAAAAATTTTTTTAATTTTAAAAAAATTTTTTTTCCCAAAAAAGGGAAAAAAATTTTTAAAAACAAAAAAAAATTTTTTAAAAAAAATTTTTGGGGGGGTTTAAAGGGGAAAATTTTTGGGTTTTTTTAAATTTTAAAAGGTTTTTTTAAAAAATTTTTTAAAAAAAAAACTGGGACCCCTTTTAAAGGGCCTTTTTTAAAAAATTTTTTAAAAAAAAGGGAAAAAAATTTTTTTTTTTTAAAAATAAAATTTTTTGGGGAAAAAAAAGGTTCCCTTTTTTTTCCCCCCCCCCTTTGGGGGGGTTTTTCCCCCCCCCCCCCCTTTTTTTTTTTTTTTTTCCCCTTTTCCCGGGAAAAAAAGGGGGGGAAAAAATTTTTTTTTTTTTTTTTTTCCCCCCTTTTTTTTGGGGGTTTTTTTTTTGGGGGGGTTGGGGGTTTTTTTTTTTAAATTTTCCCCCCCGGGGTTTTTTTTTTTTTTTTTAAAAAAACAAAATTTAAAACCCCCGCCTCCTTTTTTTTGGGGGCCCCCTTTTTTTTTGGGGTTTGGGGGTTTTAAAGGGGTTTTTGGGCCTTTTTAAAATTTTTTAAACCCCCCTAAAAAGGGGGGAAATTTATTTTTTTAAAAAAAAAAAATTTTTTTGTTTTTTGATTTTAAAAAAACCCAAAAAACCCCAAACCAAACAAAACCACAAAACCATTACCAATGTTTCTGGTACAGTTGTAGAAAAGATTTCAATATGTCATTGAACAATTATTGGCCGATATGGATTATGGAGATAGTTGTTTAGTTAGAACCCCCTTGCCAAACTTTGTATCTTTTTGCTGCAGTTCTAACACTGTTCAATACACACACACACACACACACACACACACACACACTTCGACAAATTTTTCTGGTACAGTTGTAGAAAAGATTTCAAATATGTCATTTGAACAATTATTGGCCGATAATGTGATTATGTTGGAGATAGGTGTTTAGTTAGAAGCCCTGTTGGCAAACTTTTGTAATGTCTTGCTGCAGTTAAAGCTGTTCAATGCCCCCACACATCCCACCCCGTCCCTCCCATAATTTCTTTATATTTTTTCCCTTTTATCTCGTGCACAGACACTAATAGATAAACTACACTCACACATACAACACACACACGCACGCACGCACGCTGCACACACACACACACCACGCACGCACGCACACCCCTACCTTAGCTCACAAATGTACATCTACTCACATACTTGCAAGCGCACCTAAATAAACACACACACATACACTCACACACACATACACACACAGACACCGCGCAAACATACTCACATGCACCCAAGCACGCACACACTCACACATACACACACACGTTCACATACACACACACGTGCGCGCACGCGCACACACACATGCACGCACACACACACACACACACACACACACACACACAAACAAACGTTCTCTATATATTGTAACACTTTTATCTTTGGTACTAATATCACCTTGAATGAACAGACGTTAAATTAAAGAAAGGACACACACACTCACTCATCCCTCTCTCCTCTCTCTCCTCTCTCTCTCTCTTCCACTACACACCACACACACACACACACACCACACACACACAGCACACATCATTCTGTCTGTGATGCGGCTTTTGTTATTCCATCATTAATAATAATAATAATAAATGGAATTTCTATAGCACTATATCCTGCAAAGACAAATCAGAGCGCTTGCATTCAACATATTCTTACAGAGTCATGCAGCCAATAACTATCAAAAGCTTAAACAAAATTCAAATGTACGCACCTACACACACACACACACACACACACCACACACAACACACACACAGAGGTTGTAGGCTTTGACAGGGTAATGGATTTTGGCTGTTGAAGGCAGGGCAGTTTTGAGATGAAAAGAGGGAAAAAGTTAGGTTTGAAACAAATATGTCTTGAGGCTGGATTTAATATGTCTGAGCTGGATTTAAATGTGTCATATGTGGTCTCTGTCGAAGAGAGGAAGGTTGTTCCAGATAGATGGACCAGAAATAGAGAAGGAGCGACGACCAACGGTGGACTGGTTGAATCTAGGTGTTCGTAAGCACAAGGTATCTGCAGCAGAGCGGAGGGAACGAGGAGTGTACAGGTGAAGACATTCACTGAGGTAGGAGGGTGCTGTTTGGTGGAGACATTTGTAACAGAGGGTACTGATCTTATAGTTTACTCTCTGTGGCACAGGCAACCAGTGGAGAGATCGCAAGAGAGGAGTAATGTGGTCAGATTTTTTTCTTTCTGAGGACTAGGCGAGCTGCAGAGTTTTGTATACGTTGAAGGGAGTGGATAGATGATGCTGGCAGACCATCCAGAAGAGAATTGCAATAGTCCAGACGTGAGAGAATGAAAGACGCAACAAGTTTAGATGTTGCATACAGGTACTTTCGAATTGCACTGGTATGCCGTAATTGATAGTAGCACGAGTGACAGGTCTGGGTGATGAATTTTGCATAGACAGTGTGTGTTGTCGATAACAACTCCTAGATACTTCACAGCAGGGACAGAGGGACCGATGTATTACCGAGGTCTATTGAAGTTGTTGTAATGGAAGAGAGTTTGTGTTTGGTCCCTACAAGCATGGCTTCGGTTTTATCTGCGTTTAACTGTAACTTGTTTTTTATCATCCAGTTTTGGATATCTTGAAAGCAGTAGGCCATATTTGTCAAGAGAGAAGCACATTTTCAGGTGTAACACTACTTTGAATCTGAGAGTCATCTGCGTAAAAGTGATAGTTGATATGATGACGGTTTATTATATGTGATAGTGGAGCAGTATAGAGAGTGAAAAGAACAGGGCCGAGAACTGATCCCTGCGGGACACCACATTCCAGTTTGGCAGGTATTGACTGTATCTTGTTTACTGCGACTGTCTGGAATCGGTCAGTGAGGTATGAACTGAATCAGGAGAGGGCTGTGCCAGTAACACCGAATGTTTTTTGAAGATGGGAGAGAAGAATTGAATGGTCAATAGTGTCAAAGGCTGCAGATAAGTCGCGTAGAGTGAGAAGGGAGATTTTCCCTGAGTCAGAAGGAAGTAGAAGTGTATTTAGGGTATGGACTAGGGTAGTTTCAGTGCTATGATTGACGCGATAGGCAGACTGAAACTCAGGAAGAAGACTGTTGGAGAGAAGGTGGTTATTAAGCTGTTTTAGAACTACTTTTTCAAGGACTTTAGAGATGAAAGGTAGGTTGGAAACAGGTCTATAATTCTTCAGAATGTTAGGGTCAAGGTCATGCTTTTTGAGTAGAGGTGTAACTATTGCAGTTTTGAGAGATGATGGAACATTTCCTGAAACAAGAGATGAGTTCACTATTTTCGTGATAGCGGGTATAAGTTGTGGTAGGCACCATGTACAAAAGAGAAGCAGGTATGGGATCGATGGTCACTGATTTTATAGTCATTTCTTTCAGAATTGTCGTAATTTCTTTCTCACTTGTTGGATGAAAGAAAAGGAGAGGAGTACCTGAGAAATGGGGATCAGGAACTGCAGGCTGGAAATGCGTCTGATCCAATCTGGAACGGATGTTACGGATTTTGGCAGAAAAGAATGCAGAAAATATAGAAGGAAGTTCCGAGTGGTTGTGGATGGAAGGAAGAGGGCTTGCCTTCACAGATCCAAGGAGAGTGGACGTGAGGGAAAAGAGAGATTTCATTGACGTGGCATCAAGAACTTGAGAAGAGTAGAATTTTGTTTTTTTCTGAAAGAATTTAAGATTTTACTTTGTTTATTTGTTTTCGGAAGCTGCTTGTTGATTTCCGTTTTTGTTTTTCGCCACTGCGCTAGCTGCCTGCGTTTGCGCTTTGCAATCAGGATGTAGTGGGTTGTACCATGGTGCACAGGGCCTGTCAGGCAGGTAACGGTCAGTAGGGTAGGCGCATGCTCATCAACAGTTGCTGAGAACAGTATTGTAGTGTTTCGAAAGGTCAGTGTTGTCGAGGTTATTATAGGCGTTTCAGCAGCTTGTGTAGAGAAAGTTTCAATGTCTATGGCTTGAGATTGCGACGAGGTACTCGTTTCTTCTTTTCGATAGTTTTTGCAGTGTTGTGGAATTTGCAGCGTGTCGAGAAAGTGTTATAGATGTATAAGATGAGTAAATCTGTTGAAATTTAGGATTTGTAAATTATGTTGAGAAGTTTAAATAGTTAAGGATGAGAACGATCTGCACTGGGATAGAAGAAATTATATTAAGTGAGCTTATGGTATTGTTGGCACTGTACTATGTATTGATTATAAGAAGTATGCAAAATGTGAATGTGTTGAGATAGAAATGCAGTTAATGTAAAAAATAGTTCTATAGTGTAGAGTAAGATGAGACCAATCGTGTTAAATTAGGATTCTGTACACTTAATTGTTTAAGAAGGTATAAGGGTAAGGTAGAACGATCAGTGTCTGGGAAGAAATACATTCATATTTAAGCAGCAACTGACTGGTTACCGTTGGCATGGGTGACTTGGCTTGGACTTTCAAAAGACATTCCATACCATCTGTAATATGTGTTGACTTCGAAATCACGTTTTACATGTAAGGTAAAAAGCGCATGAGAGAGAGGGCCTAATATGCTGCTTAATCAGAGGCATCTGTACACTTGCTTGACTTTAAAGTATATGGGACATACTTACCATGTGATTTTCGGGGCTCGCTTTCCCACAGCTGGTTATTATGCAATGAAAAAGTTGTACATTTTGCAATGTGGAGACGAATATAAAATGCTGTTCTTGGTTCAATACATGTTCTCGTATCTGCTGTAAATGAGGAATAACCTGCTACTAGTCATGGAAATATAGCAACGAGTGAAGGAATGGCGGTCAATAGCTGGCTAAGAATGAGTTTTCTGACATGCTTTTTATTTCTACGACTTATTGATATGGCGACATTCCTTTACGTTTATCTAAATAAGACCTTACTGTTAACTTTTCTGGGTTCTTCAACACTGTATATATTTGATATGAATAAAAGCATTTGACATGCTGCTTGACCAATTATAGCACGAAGATAAAGTTCTTGCTGAACATCAACTGTTGGCCTTATCTACTGCATAGAGAATCCAATAATCATTTGTAGCATGTTAAACGTTGTCTTTATTCTAATACATATTACAAAGATAAACTGACATTGCACATAGCTGTAACAGCCTAATGTGCATTTTCAAAATGTTTCCTCATTTCTAACAAATCTTACATGTGTATAATCCTAGAAAATAAATATCCTACATGTCAGTTTAATAAATCTCGTACCTGATGTAAATGCATTTCTCTTTTAGTGACATTTACAGCACCTGTACATACACGGGCTAACCTACGTCACGAGTCCAATAACCATTTGTAGCGGTGTATTTTATTTATTTCACGATGACACTCGATGCCATTTCCCCGTCTAACACTACATAGACAACTAAGATTACATTCTGTCTGTCTCCTCTATGCAACACACAACACACCACACACGCACAGACCACCACAACCACAACACACACAACACACACACACACACACACATTGAGTCTTTCTGTCTGTCTCTTTCTATGTCCTCAACAGTGACAAAGACACATACAGGCACTCTCTTCACACAACCACAAAACGTGCGTTTGCACCACACAATCTCTTCTCTCTCTCTCATCTCTCTCTCTGTACATGAGCTTAAAAGTACTAAAAAATAACAAGGCTCCTGGACAGATGCTTAATAACAAGTTTATAAGTATTCCGACTCTTATTGCTTCATTCCTGTTAACTATTCAAGCAGCTCCTTTGAACTTGGAACATACCTAAAATGGTCCAGAGTCAATTACACATTTGTAGTGGCAGTGCCATTTTACATTTTTTTATTTCATGCATTTAAACCCGCTGACCACAAAGACCATATTAAAACTGTCACCTTCATTTAGTTTTCAACACAGTAACAACATTGACTTCAATTTCAGATAAGACCTATCCCTTCAAACATCCAAGACCATATCCGAAATTAACACATTGATTCTTTAATTTTTTTATTCTTAAGCCATAAAACCAGCCATGCTTCTGGATTTACACTCTCAGATAAACATTTGCACTGACATTCTTTTCAAGCTGGAGTTCTTTTATGTGCGTATAAAGTAATGTTGCATAATTATTAACCTTGCTTAACTGCATTCAGATTTTTTAAAACAGTTTTATGTGCATAGATAAAAACACACCTTTCATTCTAATCATAGTAACATTACCTCCCTTACACAGGCATCATACAACAATTTGATTCTTTTATGTTAAATTGCTCAAAGTCCAGATAAAAATTTTAGTTAATGGAAATAAAACAGCAATTTTAAATGAGATTGTAGACATGCTGGTACTGTTTGAAAAAAAATAATATGGGGAAGATTGGAAGGGTTTTTGGGGGGA
>JAQIHA010000700.1:0-13438 GCA_028751875.1 Rapana venosa
AAACAGTAATGGTTGAGCTTGACTCGGCTTTTCCCTATCTCTATAGCAGAACTCTAAACCTTTTTCATCAGTCACTACGCACTTTTATTTTGTGCTGTATGCTTGAATTTTGTTCCCCAGATGGGAGCTACTCCCTGTTTCCACAATACTCTCTCTCTCCCCTCTTCTCTCTCTTCTCTCTACAACGCCCACATTGTGTGCCCAATGTTCTCCAATGGGCACATATCTAATAACCAGGGTTGGTTTTTTATTTTAATCTGTTTAGAATCTTTACATCAAAGGGGATAGTAAAAAAACAAATACCCCCCCCCCCCACAAAAAAACAGGCATGTGTGGTGCGCGCGTTTATAGTGTTTCCCACTGTGTTTGTTATTTTAAAGGAAGGCAATAACGGACATCAAAGTTGCATCTTAAGTTGGTACCCAAACGGGGTTTTTGAAACTACATTTACTGAAATGGATGCTGCTTAAGCTATATAAAACACCCAAAACAATATCAAAAATCTTAAAGAGAGAGAGAGTAAAGAAAGGAGAGAGAGAGAGGGAGAGAGAGAGGGAAAAAGAGGAGAAAGAGAGGGGAAGAGGAGAGAAGAGGGGGAGAGAGAGAGAGAGGCGTAAATACCTTTTTTTTCTTTTTCAAATTTCGCTCAAAAACCTTCAAAAATTTAGCAAAAATGGGCTCCAAAAATTTTATTCCCATGAAAAAACCCTTTTGATTTCTAATTTTGCCCCAAATAAATTCTGATGGCGCTTTTCTGTCTTAACAGAAAAAGTTAGGTAAAGTAAATGAGAGGGGAAGCAAAGGGGGACGGAGGTTATGCTCCAAAAAGTAATGTTGTAGCACATAAATTGAAATAAAAGTGTACTGATCATCACCACTTACGTTTCTTCCCCACAGCTTTTATACAATGCAAGAATCTCGGACAAAAAACAAAAAATATAAAAAAACAGAAACACGTGTTGTGGTGTGTGTGTGGGGTGCGTGCGTGCGTGCGTTGCGGCGTGGTGTGTTTTAAATTTTTTTCAGAAATTCAGAATATTGTATGCCATTTAAGTCAAGTAACTTATTTGACACAACAACAGAAAACAAACATCAGTTAAATCTCTCTTTTGGCTCAAATTTATGTACACAAAGCTGTTGCTTTTTTTTTCTCATTTTCCTTTCTTTAAAAAAATTTACACATATTTGATGATATCGCTTGAAAAAATATCAACTGCGATTATGTCACTTAATTTATCTAACAAATGTTACGGTTTTTTTGTCTTTCGTTTTAATTTTTAGTAACAAATGTTTCTGAGTTCATCATATGAGATACATTCATCGAGAAATGAAATTTTTCTTCTATCTTTTACAATATCTACATTTTCTGTCCCTCTTGATATATTTTGGTGCCCCCTTTTTTCCTTCTTTAAATTGTGACAGCTTGTGCAAAATTACATACGTCTTCTTAGATTTTGTGTGTGTGTGGTGTGGGGTGTGTGTGTGTGTGGGTGGTTGGGGGTGTGTTTGGTTTTTCTGACACAGATTTAACACGGCTTCCACACCATCCAGAAAGAATTTTTCCAAGGGAAAAAAAGAAACAGCAGACTCAAGGCTTTTCAGGGAAAGAGCAGGACTATGAATTAGTAGAGACACACCCGGGCACGAGCACGCCCCACCTTCACCCTAAACCCTCCACCTCCTCTGCATTAGCAGTACATTTCGGGCGGACAGCGCTAACCTTATGACGAACTGACAGTCCTATACTAACAAGGGAAATGCCCATCATATACCGCTGCATGGACAAAGTTCAATCAGCAAGCTCCCCAACCAACCAAGCAGCTGACAATGGTCAGCAGAAGAAAGGATTTAAAAAAAAAAGACACCAAAACTGTCAAAATAGATTACCGAAAGACCATCAAAAGGGTTTTTCACTATCTCTACCCCCCATGAATATTATGACAACGAAAGGTTCAACTGATGAGAATATTTTTAGCCCCTTATTGAGGATGGGCCCTTTTGCATTTAGCAGTATCATCTTTTATTGTTTTGAAACTGCTTTCCCAGTGTTGATACACTGCGTTAACAATTCATACTTTAAATTTCCTAGCTGTTTTTTTAACTGCCATTATAGCTTTTTGGTTTTTTAAACATTAAAAAACGGGGTTTTTTTCCACACTAGCGTTGGTGTTACTGTTTACACTCATATACAGAGGCCGCTCCTTTGTTCTTTCTATTTCCACAGTCATTTTTAACGCATTATTTTTTTTTAAAGAAATATTTGTAAAAATTTTCAAAAAATCTTGGGGGGGTCCTATTTTGTTCATCAATGTTAATTTCCCGCTCGCAAAAAAAGGGACAATGAAAATTAAATACATACAAAAAAGAATAAGGGGCGTAATGACAATGCCCTTGGACACATTTCCTTTTAAACATCTTAAGAATTTAGATATGCGTAGTTAAGCAATATATCAAGACTTTTTTAATTTTTAATGCAAGAAAAAATCGGGGGCAGCGAGTTTGGGTTTTAAATTTTAAGATCACAAAAGTTTTTTTTTATTGTGGCAGGTAACCCGACAAAGGTAATGAAAGTGTTTTGGAAAATTTTTTCCACATAATATAAAGAGGGAAACAATGAAAATTATAAAAAACGTTCCCAATTTTACGACTTTATGTCTCGTTGTTTTCTTGCTTTTTAAAATATAGCAAAAACGCAAACCTTGTAGTTTCCTTTTTTTTTTGTTTGGTTTCTCTGTTTGAAGAATACGCAAAAACTTTGTGGTTTTGTAGTTTTTGATCATGCTTGTGATTTTGGTTTCTTCTGTGTTTTGATGTAAATACACAAACTTGCAATTTCTGTAATGTGATTATTCTTGTGTTCTAGTGTCCTAAGTTTGAAGGATATGCAAGAACTTATACTCTAATAGTTTAAATCTGTGTTGGTTTTGTTTCGTACACTATAAATGTATCAAAACTTATCTTCTTTGTAATTTGAATTTTGTTGGTGTCTTGTTCCTACTTTTGAAGAATATGCAAAAACTTGTAATTCTTGTATTGTTTTAATTTTGTGTGTTTGGTGGTGTGTTTTGGTTCTTTTTCTTATCTACTTTTAAAGTATACACAGAAATTGTAATCTGTGTAGTTGACTCTGTTTGGTTTTATTAGTTTTCTACGTTTAAAGTGTAACGTAAAACTTGAAGACTTCTTGAAGTTTAATTATGTGTGTATTGGGTTGCTACGCTTTAAGTAATACACAAAAACTTGTAATCTTTAGTTTAATTCTATTTGTGTTTTTGGTTTTTACGCTTTAAAGTCAATACAAAAAACCTGTACTCCTTGAAGTTTAATTCTGTTTTGTGTTTTTTGCTTTTTACGCTTTAAGTATACACAAACCCAGTAATACTGTAGTTTAATTTCTATTTGTTTTTTGGTTTTACACTTAAAAGTATACACAACTACTTGTAATCTGTAGTTTAATTCCTGTTTGTGTTCTGGTTTCTATACTTTAAGTATACACAAAAACCCTGGAATCTTGTAGTTTAATTCTATTTGTGTTTCTGGTTCTTACGCTTTAGGTATACACAAAAATCGGTAATGATTGTAGTTTAATTCTTTTTGATAATTTTGGTTTCAACGCGTAAATATAACACAGAAACCTTTGTAATCTTGTTGTAGATTAAATGTATTTGTGTTTGGTCTCACAACATTAATATACACAAATCACCGAATTGTTGTAGTTTGATTCTATTGTGTTTTGGTTTTTGCGGCTTTAAGTATACACAAAAACCTGTAATGTTGTAGTATAATTCCTATTTGTGTTTTGGTTTTTACGCTTAAGTAACACAAATACGTGTAATCTTTAGTTTGAATCTGAGTTTTGGTTTCTTACGCTTTAAAGTGTAAGCCAAAACTTAAGCATGATGTAGTCAGATTCGATATGGTTTTGGTCTCAATGTTTGAAGTATATACAAAAACTTGCAATCTTCTTGTAGTGGTGACTGCGCTTGTGTTTGGGTTTCTAACACGCCCCCCCCCCTCCCCTAATTGTAGTCTTTGTTGTAGTGTGATTATTACAATTATAGGTTTCCTTATATGTTTTACAATTATGTACAAAACCTGATTCTTATTGTAATTGTTGAATTAGCTTGTGCCTGCATAAGGGATGGTTTCGGGAGAGTGTGGTACTCGAATAACTAGATAACCATTGTAATTTCCCTGATACAAAACATCCATTTTCTTTTTCCAAAGTAATATTGTACAAAGAAAAGCAGAGAAGTTATAGAATCTCGTCACTGATTGTGACTTGAATTGCATTGTGTGTGGTTTTCCCATGACTTAACAGGTGGGTTTTTTAATTGACTTTAGTGTATCCACAAGCAAAATAGAATCTATTGCTCAAATAGTGACTAACAATTTTTTTTTTCCTACCTCAACTTCCTATGACATCCCCCGTCCCTACGTTCTCACGCCGCTCATTCCAATCTCCCCGCCAAAGCCATACCCAAGATTCGTTATGTCTCATCCTCCAGCGTCGGAAGTCCACAGGGGGCCCATCACTATCAGGCCGTCTTTCCCCTCTTCCTTATCCAAACCCTCCCCCCCCTCTCCTCTCTTCTCAAATCCCCCTCTCTTTCCATTTTCCTCTCTCTCCTCTCTTCTCTCTCTCTCTCTCTCTCTCCCCTCTCTCTCTCTCTCTCTCTCTCCTCCATTCCCTCTCTCCTCCACTCTCTCTCTTCTCCATCCTATCTCTTTCTCTTTTTCCATCCTCTCTCTCTATCTCTCTCTCATACACTCTCTCTCTCTACACCCTCTCTCTTTTTCCACCCTCACTCTCTCTCCTCCACTCTCTCTCTCATACACTCTCTCTCTCTTCTGCACCCTCTCTCTCTCTCCTGCACTCTCCCCTCTCTCTCTCTTCTCCACCCTCTCTCTCTCTTCTCTCCCCCCTCTCTCTCTCTCTTCTCCATCCTCTCTCTCTCTTCTCCATCCTCTCTCTCTATCTCTCTCTCCTCCACTCTCTCTATCCTCCACTCTCTCCTCTTCTTCACCCTCTCTCTCTCCTCTATCTCTCTCTCTTCTTTACCCTCTCTCTCTCTCAAACCCGCACTCTCTGTCTCTCTCTTTTCCACCATCTCCTCTCTTGTACACCCCCTCCCCTCTCTTCTCCATCCCCTTCTCTCTCTCTCTCTTCTCCCACCCTCTCTCTCTATCTCTTCCCATCCTCTCTCTCTCTCTCTTCTCCATCCTCTCTCCTATCTCTCTCCTCCATTCTCTCTATCCTCCACTCTCTCTCTCTTCTCCACCCTCTCTCTCTCTCCTCTACTCTCTCTCTCTTCTTTAAACCCCCTCTCTCTCTCACCTGCACTCTCTGTCCTCTCCCCTTTTCCACCATCTCTCCTCTCTTGTCCACCCCCTCTCTCTCTTCTCCACCCCCCTCTCTCTCTCTCTCTCCCTCTCTCTCTCTCTCTCTCTCTCTTCTCCCCCCTCTCTCCTATCTCTCTCTCCTCAACTCTCTGTCTCTCTCTTCTCCACTCTCTCTCTCTTTCCCTCTCCCCCTTCTCCACCCCCTCTCTTTCTCTTCTCCCAGTCTTTTCTCCTACCCCCCTCTCCTCTTCTTCACCCTCTTTTCCACCCTCTCTATCTTCTCCACCCCTTTCTCTCTCTCTTATCCAACCCCCCCCCCCCTCTCTTTCTTCTCCACCCTCTCTCTATTCTCCACCCCACTCTTTCTCTTCTCAACCCCTCCTCACTCTCTCTCCTCCACTCTCCCCCGCTCTCTTCTTCTACACCCTCTCTCCTCTCTTTCCATTGCCTCTCTCTCTCTCTCTCTCTCTCTCTCTCTCTCTCTCTCTCTCTCCCCCCATTCCCTCTCTCCTCCACTCTCTCTCTTCTCCATCCTATCTCTCCCTTTTCCATCCTCGCTCTCTCTATCTCTCTCTCCTCCACTCTCTCTCTCATACACTCCTCTCTCTTTTTCCACCCTCACTCTCTCTCCTCCACTCTCTCTCTCCTCCACTCCCTCTCTCTTCTGCACCCTCTCTCTCTCTCCTGCACTCCTCTCTCTCTCTTCTCCACCCCTCTCTCTCTCTCTTCTCCACCCTCTCTCTCTCTCTCTTCTCCATCCCCTCTCTCTCTTCTCCATCCTCTCTCTCTATCTCTCTATTCTCCACTCTCTCTATCCTCCACTCTCTGTCTCTGCTACAACCTCTCTCTCTCTCCTCTACCTTCTCTCTTCTTTACCCTCTCTCCCCCTCACCTGCACTCTCTGTCTCTCTCTTTTTCCCCCATCTTTCTCTCTTGTCCACCCTCCCTCTCTCTTCTCCACCCTCTCTCTCTCTCTCTCTCCTCAACTCTCTGTCTCTCTCTTGTCCACCCTCCCCTCTCTTTCTCTGTTTTTCCATCCTATCTTTCTCTATATCTTCTTTTCTTTCTCTATATATCTCTCTCACCTCCACTCTCTCTCTCTCTCTATCTCTCTCTTCCCCCCCTCTCTCTGTCCTCCACTCTCTCTCTCTATTTCTCCACCCCCTCTCTTATTCTCTGTTCATCATCCCCCTCCCCTCTCTCCATCTTCTCTTCTCTCCCTCTATCTATCTCTCACCCCACTCTCCCCTCTCTCTCTCTTCTCCACCCTTTCCTATCCTCCTGTTCTCTCCCCTTCTCTCTCCCCTTCTCCACCCTCTGTCCTCCTCCACCCCCTCTCCCCTTCCCACCTCTCTCCTCTTTTCTCTCTCTCTTCTCTCCACCCTCTCTCTCTACTCTACTCTCTCTCTCCTCTCTCTCTCTCTCCCCTCTCTCTCTCTCCCCCTCCACCCTCTCTCTTACGTGCACTCTCTCTCTCTCTCTCTCGCTCTAACGTCCCGCTACTCTATCTTCCTTCTCCAACCTCTCTCTCTCGCTCTCTCTTCTTCACCCCCTGTATGTCTTTTCCACCCTCCCTCTCACTTCTCCACCCCCTCTTTACTCTCTTCTCCACCCCCTCTCTCTCTCTCTCTCTCTCTCTCCTCTCTCCCCTTCTCCACCCTCCTCTCTTCTCCACCCCTCTCTCTCTCTTCTCCACTCTCTTCTTTCTCCCCTCCTCTCTTCTCCACCACCCCCCCTCTCTCTCCTTCTCCACAGCTCTTCTTCTAAACCCCCCCTTTTCCCCTCTCTCTCCCCCCCTCTCTCTCTTCTACACCCTCTTCTCCACCCCTCTCTCTCTCTTCTCCAGCCTCTCTCTCTCTTCTCCAAACCCCCCTCTCTCTCTTTTCTAAAAAAACCTCTCTCTCTTCTCCACCCTCTCTTTCTCTCTCTCTTTTCCACCCCCCTCCTTTCTCTCCTTCTCCACCACTCCTCTCTGTCTCTCTCCACTCTCCCACTCTCTCTCTCACTTCTTCACCCTCTCTCCTCTCCTTCACTCTCTCTTGCTCTCCTCCACTCTCTTTTTCACTCTCACTCTCTCCCCTCTCTCTCTCTCTCTCTCTCTCTCTCTCTCTCTCTCTCTCTCTCTCTCCTCCACCTCTCTCCCTCCACTCTCTCTGTTCTCTGTTCTCTATCTTCTCTCTCTCTTTTCCATACCCCTCTCCCCTCTTCTCCCCCAACTCTCTCTCTCTCCTCTCCACCCCCCTATCTCTTTCTTTTCCACCCTCTCTCTTTCCCCTTTTTCATCCTCTCTCTCTCTCTCGTCCCACCATCTCGTTTCTCCCTCTCTCTCTCTTTTCTTCACCCTATCTCTCTCTCTATCTCTCTTCTCGACCCTCTCTCTCTCTCCCCTCTCTCCTCCTCTCTCTCTCTCTCTCTCTCTCTTCTCTCTCTCCTCTCTCCCCTCTATTCTTCTTCTTCTTTTACCCTCTCTGTCTCTCTCCTTTCTCCACCCTGTCTGTCTTTCTCTGTTCTCCACCTCTCTCTCTCTTCTCCATCCCCCTTTCTCTCTTCTCCCCCCACTCTCTCTCTCTCCTCTCCACCCCCCCCTCTCTCTCCTCTTTACTTCACCCCCTCTCTCTCTCTTCTCCACCCCCTCCTCTCTCTCTCTTCTGTACACTCTCTCACTCTTCTCCACCCCTCCTCCTCTCTTTCTTCCACTCCCTCTCTCTCTCTCCCTCACTCTCGTCCTCTCTCTCTCTCTCTCCCTATCTCCACCCCCTCTCTCTCCTCTTCTCAACAGTTTTTTTCTCCTACCCCGCTCTCTCTCTCTTCTCACCCACTTCTCCACCCTCCTCTATCTTCTCCACCCTCTGTCTCTCTCTCTTATCACCCCCCCCCCCCTCTCTCTCTCTTCTCAAAATCCCCACTCTTTCTTCATCCACCCCCTCTCCTCTCTCCACCCCACTCTTTCTCTTCTCAAACCCTAATTCTCTTCGTCGTCCTCCACTCTCTCCCCCCCCCCCCCTCCCCCCTCTCTCTCTTCTACACCCTCTCTCTCTCTTCTCCCACTCCCTCATCCTCCATCCCACTCTCTCTCCACTCTCTCTCTCTCTCTCAATCTCTCTCTCCTCCCTCTCTCCTCAACTCTCTCTCGCATACACTCTCCCTCTCTTTTCCACCCTCACTCTCTCTTCTCCAATATCTCTCTCATACACACTCTCTCTCTTATCAACCTTCACTCTCACTCCTTTCCACTCTCTCTCTCATACAACTCTTTCTCTTCTCCACCCTCTCTCTCTCACCTGACTCTCTCTCTCTCTCTCTCCCTCTCTCTCTCTCTCTCTCTCTTATCCAACCCTCTCTCTCATCTCCACCCTCTCTCTCTCTCTCTCTTCTCCACCCTCTCTCTCTCTCTCGTCTTCGCCATCCTCTCTCTTATCTCTCCACTCCTCCACGCTCTCTATCTCTTCCACTCTCTCTCTTTTTTCTCCACCCTCGTTCTCTCTCCTCTTATCCACCCCCCCCCCTCTCTTCTTCTCTCACCCTCTCTGTCTATTCTCCACCCCACTCGTTTCCATTCTCACCCCTCCTCTCACTCTCGAATCCTCCACTCTCCCCGCTCTCTCTCTTCTAACACCCTCTCTCTCTCTTTCCATTCCTCTCTCTCATCGCTCTCTCACTCGCTCTCTCTCTTCTCTCTCTCCTCCCCATTCCCTCTCTCCTCCACTCCTCTCTCTCTCTCCATCCTATATCTCTCTCTTTTCCATCCTCGCTCTCGCTATCCTCTCTCTCCTCCACTCCTCTCTCTCATACACTCTCCTCTTCTTTTCCACCCTCACTCCTCATCTCCTCCACTCTATCACTCATACACTCTCTCTCTCTCTTCTGCACCCTCTCTCTCACTCCTGCACTTTCTCTCTCTCCTCTTCTCCACCCTCTCTCGTCTCTTCTCCGCCCTCTCTCCTCTCTCTTCACCATCCCCGGCTCTCTCTTCTCATCCTCTCTCACTATCTCTCTATCTCATCCACTCTCTCTATCCTCACACTCTCTGTCTCTGCTCATCAACCTCTCGCTCTCTCTCTACTCTCTCTCTCTTCCTTTCCACCCTCTCTCTCTCACCTGCACTCTCTGTCCTCTCTTTTTCCACCATCTTTCTCTCTTTCCACCCTCCTCTCCTACTCCACCCTCTCTCTCTCTCTCTCCTCTCCTCAACTCTCTGTCTCTCTCTTGTCCACCCTCTCTCACTTTCTCTGTGCACACATCCTATCTTTCTCTATATCTTCTTTTCTTTCCTCTATATATTCTCTCTCACCTCCACTCTCTCTCTCTCCTCTATCTCCTCTCTCTCCACCCTCACTCTGTCCGCCAATCTCTCTCTCTATTTCTCCACCCCCTCTCTTATTCCTCTGTTCATCATCCCCTCTCTCTCTCTCCATCTTCCCTTCTCTCCTCTATCTATCTCTCACCTCCACTCTCTCTCCTCTCTCTCCTTCTCCACCCCCTTTCTCTCTCCTTCCTGTCTCTTCTCCCTCTATCTCTCGCCTTCTCACCCTCTGACACTCCTCCACTCTCTCTCTCCCTTCCTCCACCTCTCTCTCTCTCTTTCTCTCTCTCTACATCTCCACCCTCTCTCTCGATCTACTCTCTCTCTCTCTCTCTCTCTCCTCTCTCTCCTCCACCCTCTCTCTTTCGCGCACTCTCTCTCTCTCTCGTCTCTCCTCTCTCCTCTCTCTCCTCTCTCCTCTCTCCAGTGCTCTCGGTCGTCCTCCGCTTACTCTATCTTCCTCTCAACTCTCTCTCTCTCGCTCTCCTCTTCACCCTCTGTATGTCTTTTACCCACCCTCCCTCCTCTCTTCTCCACCCCCTCTCACACTCTCTTCCCCCCTCTTCTCTCTCTCTCTCACTCTCTCTCCTCTCTCGTCTCTCTCTCCACACCCACTCTCTCTTCTATCTTCCACCCCTCTCACTCTCTTCTCCACTCTCTTTCTTCTCTCTCTCTCTTCTCCACAACCCCCTCTCTCTCTCTCTTCTCCACAGTCTCTTCTTTCTAACCCCTCCTTCTCTCCTCTTCTCCACCCCCTCTCATCTCTTCTACACCCTCTTCTCCACCCCTCTCTCTCTCTTTCTCATGCCTCTCTCTCTCTTTTCCAAACCCCCCTCTCTCTCTTTTTCTAAAAAACCCTCTCTCTCTTCTCCACCCTCTCTTCTCTCTCTCTTTTCCACCCCCCCCTCCTTCTCCTCTCTTCTCCACCACTCTCTCTGTCTCTCTTCCACTCTCCCCACTCTCTCTCTCACTTCTTCACCCTCTCTTTCTCTCTTCACTCTCTCTTGCTCCTCCTCCACTCTCTTTCTCACTCTCACTTCTCCAGCCTCTCTCTCTCCTCTCTCCTTCCACTCTCTCTCTCCTCCACTCTCTCGTTCTCTGTTCCTATCTTCTCTCCTCTTCTCCATATCCCCTCTCTTCTCTACTCCCCAACTCTCTCCTCTCCTCTTCACCCCCCCTCTCTCTTTCTTCTCCACCCTCTCTCTTTCTCTTTTTTCACCTCTCTCATCTCAATCTCCCACGCCTCTCGTTTCTCCTCTCCGGCTCTCATTCTCACCCTATCTCTCTCTCATCTCTCTCTTCTCCACCCTCTCTCTCTCTCTCTCCCCTCTCTCTCTCTCTCTCAATCTCTACTTCTTCACCATCCTCTTTCCTCCTCTCTTTCTCCCCACCCGTCTGTCTTTCTCATGTTCTCTACCTTCTCTCTCTCTCTTCACCCTCTCTGTCTCTCTCTTCCCACCTTCTGTCTTTCCTGTTCCCACCATCTCTCTCCTCTTCTACATCTCCCCTTTCTCTCTTGCTCCCCACCACTCTCTCTCTCTCCTCTTCCACCCGCCCCCCCTCTCTCTCCTTACTTCACCCCCTCTTCTCTCTCTTCTTCCACCCTCTCTCTCTCTCTCTCTTCTGTACACGCTTCACACTTCTCCACCCCTCTCTCCTCTTCTCCACTCTCTCTCTCTCTCTCTCTCCTCCTCCTCTCATCTCTCCGATCTCACTCTCTCTCTCTCGTCCCTTCTTCCACCCCTCTCTCTCTCTTCTCAACAGTTTTTTCTCCTACCCCGCTCTCTCTCTCTCTTCACCCTCTACTCCACCCTCTCTATCTTTCACCACCCTCTTTCTCTCTCATCTAACCAACCCCCCTCCCTCTCTCTTCTCAAATCCCCCCTCTTTCTTCTCCACCCTCTCTCACTCTCCACCCCACTCTTTCTCTCTCACCCCTCATTCTCCTCTCCTCCCTCTCCCCCGCTCTCTCTCTTCTACACCTCACTCTCTCTTCTCCCACGTCCCATTCTCCAGCCTCTCTCTCTCTCCACTCTCATCTCTCTCCTCTATCTCTCTCCTCTCTCTTCCCCTCTCTCCTCCACTCTCTCTCTCATACACTCTCCCTCTCTTTCCACCCTCACTCTCTCTCTCCACTCTCTCCTCATACACACTTCTCTCTCTCTTTTCACCTTCACTCTCTCGCCTCCACCTCTCTCACATACCACTCTTTCTCTTCGCCACCCTCTCTCTCTCATCCTTCACTCCTCTTCATCTCTCTTATCCACCCTCGCTCTCTTCTCCACCCTCTCTCTCTCTCTCTTCTCCACCCACTCTCTCTCTCTCCTCTCTTCGCCATCACTCTCTTTTACTCTCTCTCCTCCACTCTCTCTATCCTCCACTCTCTCTCTTTTTTCTCCATCCTCTCTCTCTCTCCTCTACTCTCTCTCTATTTTCCATCCTTTCTCTCTCACTTGCACTCTCTGTCTCTCTCTTTTCCACCATCTCTCTCTCTTGTCCACCCTCTCTCTCTCTTCTCCACCCTCTCTCTCTCTCTCTCTCTCTCTCTCTATTCTCCACACTCTCTCTCTATCTCTCTCTCCTCCACTCTCTCTCTCTCTCTTGTCCACCCCCTCTCTCTTTCTCTGTTCTCCATCCTATCTTTCTCTCTATCTTCTCTTCTTTCTCTATATCTCTCTCTCACCTTCACACACTCTCTCTCTCTCTCTCTCTCTCTCTCTCTCTCTCTCTTCTCCACCCTCTCTCTCTCCTCCACTCTCTCTCTCTCTCTTTGACCCACCCCCTCTCTCTTTCTCTGTTCTCCATCCCCTCTATCTCTCTCCATCTTCTCTTCTCTCCCTCTATCTCTCTCTCACCTCCACTCTCTCTCTCTTCTCCACCATCTCACTCTCCTCCAATCTCTCCCTCTCTCACTCCCTTCTCCACCCTCTGTCTCTCCTCCACTCTCTCTTCTCCCTTCTCTCACCTTCTCCTCTCTCTCTCTCTCTCTCTCTCTCTCTCTCCTCTCCTCTCTCTCCTCTCTCCTCTCTTCTCCACCTCTCTCTCTCCACCACTCTCTCTCTCTCTCTCCCTCTCACTCTCTCTCTCTTCTCCCACACCTCTCTCTTCTCTTCTCCCCCCTCTCTCTTTCTCTCTTCTCCCCCCTCTCTTTCTCTCCTCTTACCCACACCTCTCTCTCTACCTCTCTCCCTCTACTCTCTCTCTCTTCTCTCCAATTTTTTCTCTCTCTCCTCTCTCTCCTCCCTCTCTCTCTTTCTCTCTTCTCCACCCTCTCTCCTCCACTCTATCTCTCCCTTCTCCTCTCTCTCATCATCCTCTCTCTCTATTATTATTTTTATTTTATTTTTTATTTATTATTTTATTCATTTTTTATCTATTATTTTTTATTCATTTTATTATTATTATTCATCTCTCTCTCTCCCTCTCTCTCTCTCTCTCCTCTCCTCTTCCTCTCTCTCTCTCTCTCTCTTCTCCACCCTGTCTCTCACATCCACTCTCTCTCTCTCTTCTCCACCCACTCTCTCTCCTCCACTCTCTCTCTCTCCCTCTGTCTATCTCTCTTCTCCACCCTCTCTCTCTCTCCACCACTCTCACTCTCTCTCTCTCTTTTCTCCACACTCTCTCTCTCCTCCACTCTCTCTCTCTCTTCTCAACCCTCCCTCTCTCTCTCCTGCACTCTCTCTCTCTCGCTCTCTCGTTTCCACTCACTCTCTTTCCCTTCTCCACTCTCTCTCTCTCTCACCGTCTGTCTGTCTTCTCCACCCTCTCTCTCTTTTCTCCACCCCCTCTCTC
>JAQIHA010000701.1:2500-13422 GCA_028751875.1 Rapana venosa
CTTTAGACAGTTTTGTGGGTAAATCATATAGCAATATATTAAACAGAAAAGGAGCTATAACTGAACCCTGTGGTAAACCCATATGCAATGATCTAAAGTCTGAATATGCATTCCCTACTCTCACTTGCATACTTCTTTTACATAAAAAGCTTTTAATATACCAGAAAAAAAATGCCCAGAAAAACCAGTAGTCTTTAGTTTATGCAGCAATTTAGCATGCCAAACTTGGTCGTAGGCTTTCCTTACATCAAAAATGTTGCGAGTAGATTTTTTCTTCTTGCAAATTGTTGTTTTACCTGTGTTGTTAGTTTAACTAGGTTATCAATAGCTGATCGACCTTTTTGAAAGCCTGCTTGATTGACAGGAACTACCTTATTTTTCTGACGGTAATATACAAGCCTCTTAAGAATAATTTTCTCCATAAGCTTACCAATGTTGGAAGTCAGTGCTATGGGCCTATAACTAGTTTTATCAGTTTTAGGCTTTCCTTGCTTATGAATGGGGACTATAATAGACTGCTTCCAGTTCATTGGCAATGCACCTTCGGTCCAACACTTTTGGAAAAGTTTACGCATTAGAAGAATGAATTTTTCTGGTAACTGTTTAAGCATATCATTGGATATGGCATCCAATTTGTGTGTGGTGTGTATGTGTGTGTGTGTGTGTGTGTGTGTGTTGTGTGTATGTGTGTATGTGTGTGTGTTTGTGAGTGTGTCAAGTCAAGTCAAGCCAAATGTTTTTTTCCAGATGGTACATTGAATAGCAGGGCATTTGCTTTTTTTCATCAAGCCATCGTTTGTGTGTGTGTGTGTGTGTGTGTGTGTGTGTGTGTGTGTGTGTGTGTGTGTGTGTGTGTGTGTGTGAGTGGGTGTGTGTGTTTGTGAGTGGGTGGGTGTGGAAGGGGGGATGTGAGTGTGTGTGAGTGTGTATGTGAGTGTGTTTCTGAGTGAATGTGTGGTTTAAATAGATTTTTATTCAGAAAAAATGAATATTATACATACATTAAGTGAGAGCAATAAATGAATGAATGAATCTTTGAATGAATCTTTTATTTTTCAAGGACAACAGAATATGCGTGAGTATACTTTCTTTTCATCCAGCCCTTGCCCTGATTAGGGACTATCAACAAAACAAGGGAAAGACCCTACTAAAATAACAGAGAGAAAGTGAGAGAGAGAGAGAGAGAGAGAGAGAGAGAGAGAGAGAGAGAGAGAGAGAGAGAGAGGAGAGAGAGAGAGAGAGAGAGAGGTGTACACATTGAAACAGACAGAGAAAGGGGATGGGATGGGTGGCAGACACGTTGACAGAGAAACAAACTACCAAACAGGCTAATTTGATTTTTTTTAACCCTAAGGAAAACGAAATCAAAAACGAACACTTTACTTAAAACTATGGGAAATTTCTTACTTAAATAAACTACACTAAACTAAAACTGCCCAAACACTAACTGAAATTACACTAAAACCTGCACTGCACTGCACTACACTACACAAAAAATAACAAACACTCCCTGCACTGCACAACATTTTCACTACCTGAAACTGAAATTTACACTACACTACACTACACTACAACACAAACACTACACTAACACCCACCCACCCACTGAAACTACATTTTCCTACACTACTTTAAACACTACATTTACACTACTTTACACTACATTTACCCCTAAAATACCAAGCGTTTTGGTTTTGTCGGGTGCGAATGCAGCGCTATTTTAAAATTTCCTTTTTACTTTATAAATTATTATTTTTTTACAAACCACTTTTCACAAACACTACTCAAAACGCACATTTAACTACACTAAAACTGCCCCTTCCCGGATAAAAACTAAAAACCGGCACACGTTAAATCGTTTTTCCCCGTTTTTTCGTAAAAATGGGGCCCATTGTGGGGGCCGGTGGGAACAGATGACAAAATTTTAAAAAAAACCAATATACATGGGGACGGGGATGAAAAAACAAAACCTTTAAATTTTTAAACCCTTTACCCCAAAATATAAAAGAATAAAAAAATAAATTAAAAAAAACCCAATACAGTACAAAAACACTCACTGCACTGACTACAGTACACTACAGTACACAAACATACACTCCCCTAAAACTAACACATACACTACACCCCCCAAATCACTCCACTCCCCTCCACCCACCCCATTACAGGCACTGCCCCTGAATTCCCCTTTGAAACTCACAAACATGCAAAAACATACTCTATCCCATAGAAAGTTTAAGAGCAGTTGCACAAAACAAGAAAGGGACAACACAACCATTTTAAAAATGGAACAAAAACCCCCAAACACAACACAACACAAAACCCCCAACACAAAAACACACCCACCACACTCACACACACACACACCACTCACACACACACACACAAAACACCCCAAAAACACAACCACACACCAAAAAACAGCAAACAGTCCCCACATTCAGTTAAAACCAAAAACTAGATAAAAAAAAAGGGGAAACGTGAGAAAACACAAAAATTTTGAAACAGCAGGACAGGGGAAAGGGTCAGTGTTCACCTTGGACGGGGGTTCCCTGCCATCCATCTTCACACCCCTTTGTTTTGCAGTGCCCCAAAAGGGTTTGCTTTTACCCCCGCTCCCACCAGCACACCGCCCCCCAAAAGCTCCGTGCAGTTTTTTTCCGTATCTGTCCTTTTACCACATGAGAACAAAACATGAAAATTTTATTCATAAAAATTACTTGCAGGCAAACACACAGCACACACACAACGAACTTAAAATCCGTCAGAAACCACTAATTTTTTTGTAAAATTAAATTTTCTCTAATGGTTTGAAGTTGCACTTTTAAACTGTGAAACTATTTTTCTTGGAGTTTTTTTAACATGACTTACTAAAACCAAAAAAACCAAAATGGAACCCAACTTTTTGGATGTTTGGGCCCTGGAAAAAATTTTATAGAAAAACCCCAAAGTAAAAAAGTTAATCAGTAATTTTAAATTTGATCATATATACACAAACGCAAAAGAAACATAGCTGAAGTTTTGTGCCCCCGTCATTTTGGATGCAGCAAATCAAAACCCCCTTTGCTGTATTTTGGTTTTTAAGCGTTGCAAAAAAATTTCCCAAAAGGGTTGGGCAAAAAAACTATAGTTTCCCAAAGTTTTAAAAACACTCTGGGGGATAATTTTTTTTTTGGCCCTGATGAATCCCCAAATTACACGATGTTTACCAAATAAGACCCCGATGAAGCTGCGTTTTTTGGAAAATTAAAAAATTTTTTAATCTCAGTGAAAGACAAACATGCCCCCCTTTAAAAAAAAAAAAAAAGAGTTAAAGAAAAAACCAAACCTCATGGATAACAAAAGACATAGAATTGAGATAAACTTAAAAAACCAAATTAAAAAACCCAGGGTTTAACCTAAAACAATTCAGGACACAAAGGGAATAAAGTAAATTTCCATTAAAACGCAGATCAAAGCGAAATTACTTTCAACAGTTTTTAATTCCCCAATTTAGCGACTCTCCCCAGTTTTGGAAACCCAAATCAATACATTATGAAATAAACATTTTTCAAAAAGTAACAGTTCTTTTAAAGACATATCAACTGATAAAAATAAAAAAACCTTTTTTCTAATGAAAGAAAAATAAAGTTATGACATGGAAAATTTTCAAGCAAAAAAGGGTTTTTAAATTACCCCAAAAAATTTTTTAATTAATTTAAAAACAAATTAAATTTCCTTTTAAAATCCCCCAGCCAATGACAACCTTTAAACGTATTAGAAAGCAAAAAAATCCCAACGAATTCTAGAACCCGTGACCTAGAAAAGGGTTAGATGCCGGATTATAAAACTCGCTAGTGGGTTTATTTTTGAAACACTGACATATCTTTTACAACTTGGAAATTGAAAAAAAGATGTCTTCCCTCAATTTTTAAATAGGAAAAAGTTATACCTGTCCATAAATAAAGGTGGACTGCTCTTCCCCTTTCCCAAATTACAGGCCAATTTAAAATTCTCTATGTATTATCAAAAAAACCCATTGAAAAACCCCATACAAACTCCCTTTAAAATTTTTACTTTATAAAAAACAAATTATTGCCCCGAGGTCAATCCCCCTTTCCCTAAAAACCCATTCCTGTCCCCATGCTCTAAAATTTAGCTCAAAAGCCCGTTTCCTACACCCAAAAAATGAAATAAATTTACTGGCCTCCTTTTTGTTGACTTTTAAAAAGCATTTGATGTGATCAAAACCCCTTTTTTGTTATTGCGTAAAAATTTGAATTTTTACAAAAAATGCCAAACCCGGGAAATTTTTCCAAATACTAGAAAATTTTTTCCAATTTTGGCCCGCAGCTTTTATCGTAAATAACCAAGCATCAAACTATACCCCTTAGACAGGGGTAAACCCCAAAAGGGTTATTGGGAAACCCAATCTTGGTTTTTTAGTCTATTTTAAATGATTTACCCTGTTTTAAATTTAAATTTTAAATGTGAAAAGTTTGCTGACGAAAAACCCCTCCCCTTTTGGGGTGATTCAGAACCCCCAGCAGGGTTAACTCGCAAAAATTCAAACAGATTGAAAAGATTGATTTTTTGGGCTCCAAATTAAAACCCCATGTCCTTTAAAACACAAAAAAACAAAGGTGTAGGGACGTATCGCAAGACAGAAAAGGGAAAAAATGATTTATAGGTTTTTAAAAAACCCCTGTTGTTGGGTAACGGGGAAAAGTTGAAGAAGTTTACTCACATAAAATAAAAAAAGGGGTTTTCCATTACAAAATATTTACTTGGACCTTGGGTCACATAATTTTCACTATAAACGCCTACTCACAGGCTACTTCAATTATCCAAAATAAAACACTTTCTAAATAATCATTTTTCGAAAACTATTTTTTTTTGGGCCTTTTACCCAAATTTACTATGCGTTTAACTAATTTTAGATACCTGCCGTGGAAAAGAACCTGGGAAAAATTTATTCATCGTTTTTAAAAAAAGAGCAGTTTAAAAATTGTATTGTTAAAAACAAGCACCCTGAAATTTAGGTTATAAGCAAGAAAAGTCCTGACATTTTGAAAACCCACTTCATTCAATAAAAACTTGTTTATGCAAAAAGTTGTTAACAATGCACCTCCCCAAAATTACCAAAGCTTTCCCAAAATTTTAAACCCAAAATAGACACATCCCCCTTTCTAACATTTCCAAGACCCAAAAAAACCTATATAAATCGAGCCCCTTTTTATTTTAGGCAGTGACCCATGGAATAAAACCCCCCCCCCAAAAATTTGAAATTTTATTAAAAGCAAAAATCAGTATAAAACACAAACTAAAAAGATATTTCATTTAATTAAAAATACAGAACACGCTTGTAAAAATAAGAGAGTGATTTAAGTGTCCCCCACGTTAATTTTTGTATTAAAAACGATAGACCCAAGTTTTCAATTCAATGAGGAAAATGTGTTAAACCCTTGATCTTTTTATGGGTTTTTTATGGTATCAAAACCCCAGCACCGCTTTGAAAACTGGGGTGTGTGGTGGTGTGTGTGTGTGTGTGTGTTTTGTGTGTGGGGTGGTGTTGTGTGGGGTGGTGTGTGTGTGTGTGTAAAAGTTTTGGGGAGTGGTGTTGTTGTGAATTGGGTTTTGGTTTTTTGGTTTTTTTTCTTTCTTGCTGTTTTTGGGGCCCTTTTTAAAGTTCTTTTGTATTTCAAAAAAAATTGCTGTCTATTTGTTTTGGGCACTGTTATTTTTCTGGTTTTTTTGTACAGATAGCTAAAATTTTTATTTTGACCTAAGTACTGCTGGGTGCATTTACAAAGCCTGAATTTAATTTTTTGTTTGAAGGTTTAACGTTTTCTTTGCCCCCCAACCAAAAGCCAAAAAGTACATTTTGTGTATAGACCGGGGGGGGGGGGGGAATGGAAAGTCTTTGTTTTTATTTTTTATCTAAATCCAATAGCGTTTTTTATTCTTGTTTTTCTTATATATTGGGGTATTTATGTGGTGAAGGGGGGTATGGGTGAGGATGTTATGTGTATGTAATGTTTAAAAAGATACCCTCAGTTTTTCCCCTGTTTAAAAATCCATTTGGTTGGTTTTTGTTATTGTGGTAGTGGTGGGGGTGGGGTTCTGGTTTATTTTGCCTTTTTTTTATTTGGGTTTAGGGTGGTTTTCTTGGGGAGGGGGGGGGGATATTTTGGACTCTTTTTCTCGTCTTTGTTAGTTCTATATTGTTCTTCATTTTTGGGTCTTGGCTGTTATTCTTGTCCTATTTTAGTTATTGTCGTGTTTTTGGGTTGTGTATATATATGTGACCCGTTTTTACAAAGGAGTCTAAGGATTAATATTGGTCAAATTGATTGTTACATTTTCTGAAATCTACGATCATTACCTTTTTTTTGGGATATGTATGATACATTTTTCTACCTTTTTAAAATTGGCAAAGTTATGGGTGTTTGAAATGGGTGACACAGCGATTTCACTTCTGAGAAAATCGGTTTTAAAGTTTTTCACCACTTAGCTAGCTAACACCTTAGCAACGGGTACTTTATTAACCTGATGATGGCAAATTTGATAGGGGTGTTAAAACATACTATTTCACAGCATCAACAAAAAATACTGTACATATTGACTGTCATGGGTTGTTATTATTTAGCTCTAGCCCCCCCCCCCCCCCACCTGAAAAAGGGCATGAAGTGGAAGAACCTTGGACAGGGTTAATGAGGACTTGTTAGTATTGACTAGCATATTCCAATAGAATGAACTCAGTCAGCTGAAAACATGTAGAATCTGATAAATGATACTTGGTTACATATGAATTAAAATGTTTTTAATAGATTAATTGAAATAATAATAACTACATACCTGGTTTTTTCTGTTATTCATTTCGCTTACACATTTTCAATTTGTTTTTTGTTGTTACTTTATTAATTTTTAGATGGATGGCTTTATAAAAGGCAACAATAATGTTATGCATTGCTTATTCAATGTTGTCATCGGGAAAATTAAAATGTTGACTTTAATTGCTCTCTCTCTCTCTCTCTCTCTCTCTTTCTCTTCTCTCTCTCTTCTCTTCTCTCTCTCTCCCTCTCTCTCTCTCTCTCCCTCCTTCATACACGCCACATACACACACATCCATGCACAATACATGCAAGTGAAAGCAGAGACAATCAGACTCATAGCATTTGATTGCTCAGAAAAAAAAGAAAACAGATCACATATGACACCATCCAGAGGGAACAGATGACAAATACTGCATGCACACAGAGACTGCATGTAGAAAAAATCAATGGAGTACTTATTCAAATTTTTCCCTTTAATCAAACATTCAAGGCAACACACACACACACACACACACACACACACACCACACACACAACACACACACACACACACACAGAGATTACTAAATTCTTACCCTTGAAAAGAAATGATCTTTCAAAATAGAAAAGAAAAACCACACACACACACACACACACACACACACACACACACACACATAAACCCCACACACACACCACACAACACACCAACACACAGAATGGATGACAATTTAAAAAGCTCCATGCACATGGGGACTGGAATTGAAGCTCATGGCTGCTTATTCACTGTTGTCAAAACAAAAAGTATTGAATCTAAAACACAACACACACACACACACACACACACACACACACACCACACACACACACAAAAGAGTCTGTTCTGCAGACTTTCATCATGAAATTATTAAAAGTTAATCATAACTCAGTATCAGTTTTGTTATCAAATTGTTTAATTTCTAGGTTGCTTTGAGATGTTAGCCAGCAGTGTTCTGTCAAAAGATCAAACACTAAGTGAAAAATCTCAATTTTCACAATACCTCATGCACTGCTTGCTTCTTCACAATAACAAAATTTGGGTAAACCCTTTTAAATCTACATTAAACCCTTTTAAAATGTGGAGTTGCACTTTGGTAATACCAAAAAAAATTGGTACTAAAAAGGGATATTGCAAAGTAAAACTCTTTGATAGTATATAATTGCCAGGTTTTGATCGAAGATGTATTTTTAACTGATAAAAGGCCTGGGGCATGATAAAATACTTTAACTGAAACAAAGTGACAGTTATGATAAAAAGAAAATCACTCACTTTGTTTTTAATGATGTAAGTATTAAATATTGTAAAAAAATTTACTTTGAAACAAGCACAAAAAGGTACTGTTTGGAATAGTACTTAGTGTAAATTTAAATTTCACACACACACACACACACACCACACACACACCCACACAACACACACACACACAAGGCAGATGAAAAGAAAGTTGTGTGAACTTAATCTTACCCTCATTTTTGACTTGATAATTTTCAAACACACACACACACACATACACTTTATTCGTTTAACAACAACAGCACACACAACACACACACACACACACCACACACACACACACACACCACACACACAACACACACAGTTACTTATTCATTACCCTTGAAAGAAAATGATCTTTCAAAATAGAGAAGAAAAACCACACCACACACACACACCACACACAACACACATAAACACCCCACACACACAACACACGCCCCACACACAACACACAGAATGGATGACATATTTAAAAAAGCTCCCTGCACATGGGGGCTGAATTTAAGCTCATGGCTGCTTATTCCTGTTGTCAAAACAAAAAAGTTATTGAATCTAAAACACACACACACACACACGCAACACACACACACACACAACGC
The DNA here is from genome assembly GCA_028751875.1 of Rapana venosa. Lineage (NCBI taxonomy): Eukaryota > Metazoa > Mollusca > Gastropoda > Neogastropoda > Muricidae > Rapana > Rapana venosa. The sequence goes on from JAQIHA010000701.1 coordinate 11,209, forward strand.
AAAACACACACAGAGTCTGTTTCTGCAGACTTTCATCATGAACTATTATAAAAGTTAATCAGTACTCAGTATCAGTTTTGTTATCAAATTGTTAATTTTTAGGTTGCTTTGAGATGTTAGCTAGCAGTGTTCGTCAAAAGATCAACACTAAGTGAAAATCTCAATTTTCACAATACCTCATGCATGCTTGCTTCTTCACAATAACAATTGGCTAAACCCTTGAAATCTACATTAACTTATAAAATGTGGAGTTGCACTTTGGTAATACAACAAAAATTTGGGACTAAAAAGGGGTATTGCAAGATATACTCTTTGATAGTATATAATGTGCCAGGGTTATGATCCAGAAGATGTATTTTTAACTGATAAAAGGCCTGGATTTCATGATAAATACTTCAACTGAACAAAGTGACGTTATGATAAAAGGGAAATCACTCACTTTGTTGTAATGGGTGTAAGTATTAAATAATGTAAAACATTTTACTTTGAAACTAAGCACAAAAAGGTACTGTTTGGATAGTACTTAGGGGTAATTAATTGCACACACAACACCACACACACACACACACACACACACACACACCACACACCCCACACACACGAGGCAGGGTGAAAAAAAGTTGTGTGAACTTAATCTTTTTTCCCTCAATTTTGACTTGATAATTTTCACACCAAAACACACACATACACATTTATTCAGTTTAAAAATACAACAGCACACAACACACACACACCACACACAATGAATCAAATAAGTTTAAAACAGTTGATTTCTCATGTCATGCACTGACAGGTGAAATGCTAAAAGTCTCCCCAGAATTCTAAGACTGTTCAAGTCTAGATCTGCAGCTTTGATCTGTATGCATACCAAGTTTATTAACATTGCATACAGATACCAGCGCCTCCTGTATCTCACTTGAACCAATACATAGATCGCTGTTCAAATTTTATTCAAATTTCTCGGGCCTTCGTCCGGCTGGTTTGATTTTTTGTCTTCACAATAAGATGCATCACAGTATTGGTAAAAAATAATGTCGTTTTTACTGATCTGCTATTCAAAGAGTGGGAAAAATCAGCAAGAAATGAGCAAATGCCCATTATTCTTTGCAAATTGTAAAGTTTCGGGCCATGCTGTTCTTAAATAGAACAGAACCGTGGTCAGCGATCTCCCTCCCAACCAATCACAAAGGCAAGCTGACTGTTCGTTATACAGGCGGTATGCTTCCTCAACTCTCATTGGTCGATCTCTTGAGCTTTTTATTTTTGTTTACGCCTAAATAACTCGAAACAGTATTTCTGATTGGTTAGATTTCAAGTAAAGAATGTGTGGAATTGAAAATACAGGTCACAACCTTCGAATGGTATATGACATGTGTTGGGCCCAGTCAGGGGGGAATGATAAAGGGATGACTGAAATCAGGGTGGTACAATCGAGAAACTGGAAAACTGCAGAAGGGTAGGTCGATAAAAACGGTTTTAAAAACCATTTTTAATCATATCTAACCTGTTCAAGTACATAGATAGGAAATTTAATGACTACAGATTCCATTTTTGATGAAAAGTCAAAATTGGTTAAATGGACCCCACCTTCCCTTTTTTGGGCCTCTCTCCTTTTCACTGTGTGCGAGTTAAGACTCATTTCGTAAAAACGGGTCACATATTTGTGTTTGTTTGATTGTTTATTTCCTTGTTGTGGTTGTTCTGTTGATTTATTTTTTGTTGTTGTTTATTCATTGTTTGTATGGTTGAAGGTTTGTGTATATATGTGTGTGTGAGGGGGGGGGGGGGGGAGGGGAAACAGTTGGTGTGGGGTTTTTATTTTTATTCTGTTTTGTCTTCTTTGTTTGTTTTGGTTGGTTTTTCTTTGTTGCGTGTTTGTTTGTGTTATGACGGATATTTTTTCAAGATTTTTGAATTATTTGAATTGTATGGTCTCATATTTTCTGGGTTTTTCGTTTTGCTTTAATTCCAATATGCATATGTTATTGGGTTTTTTGTTTTTTTTTTGTGTAGTTTACCATAGTTTAGGTTTTTTATTCTATGTCTCCATAACATTTTCTTTTTTCTCGCTTTTATTTTTCTTTCTTTAGATAGTGTGATGAAAAAAAGCAATGCACTGCTTATTTTAATGTACATCGAAAATAAAAGTTTGGATTTGCTTTGACTTTGACTTTGCTTACACACACCCACAAAACACACTCAAAAACCCACCAA
>JAQIHA010000702.1:0-13450 GCA_028751875.1 Rapana venosa
AGTAAGGAAGATCTACAAGATCTACAAAATTAATGCCAAAGAGAAGTAGGCCTAAGAATATACCCTTGGGGACTCTTTTTAACTAAACGGCCAGTCAGTGGAATCTTTCCCATCCTAAGGTGCATGCTGCGTTCTTCTTTGTAAAACACAAATATTGGAGTTGTATTAATATGGGGCTTTTTATCAGAAAAAAGATTTGTCAGAAAAAAATAGAATGCTCAACAAGGTCAGAGGGATTTATAAAATTAAGAAAAAACAACCCCTTCAAATTCAGATTGTTTTAATTCCGAGAGCCAGAGTCAGTCTTGAAACAGCTGTATGATGTTTAGGTCACAAACCCAGTTGGGGGTGCTGAAAATGTTTTCTGTTTGTTTTTGGCTTATGATCATATAATCAGACACGATTTTATGAATATAGTGATCAATGGGTGTTGACACCACAGAAAGTAAGTGAGGAGAAAGAGAAGGAGACAATGACAATGACAGATTCTTTTATTTAGAGGATAATGAATAAGCACCCATGTGCTTTTTTACAACCAGTTCCCGCCCTTAAAGATATATATGATAATAAAATAAAATAAAGCCCATAGCAATACACTTACACAGTTTACGGGGAAAAAATATCTACACAAAAATCCCCACAAAAATCATCGAACAGACAGAGAAAAAAAGTAGCAACAAGTAAGAAAGAAAGCAGAACAGAAAACAGGGAAACAACCGAAAAAATAGCAAGAACCAAGACCAAAACAAAAACGGCAACAGCAACAAGGGGAGAGGGAACAACCGAATAGACCCCCCTCCAAAAAGCAACAACCCAAAACCCAAACCAAAACAGAACCAAACAAAGCAAAACCTCCATAAAATAAAGGAGAACAAACCACGTAAATAGTTTCATTTTGGCTTACAGAAAGAAACGTCAAAAAGTATTTGTGCTTTTATGGGAGGCAACAGCAATAGTAACCTACATGAAACAAATATTGTATAAGCAATTTCCATCCCCATGCACACGTACACACACACACACACACACACACACACACACACACACACACACACACACACACACACACGCGCGCGCGCGCTTCTTCTATTATCCTGTTGCATTGATTCTTAGCTTTTTTCATATTGTCTTTATTATTTTCATTACTTTTATCTTTGAGGTAGATTTTAAAAGCCTGTATTTTCTTTTGTCTGGCAACTTCACAGGAGTCATTCCACCATACATTACCTGAATACTTACTAGATTTTAAAGGATTACATTTTGGAATGGACATGTCAGCTGCTACAGAATTGTTTTAAGAAAATTTGTCGTAAGTTCTGTCTATGCTGTCTGTCAGAAAATCATCAGTGTTGTATGCTGTTAGTATGTCTTTAAATTTTAACCAGTTGGCTTTTTTATAACTATATTTTGGAATTCTGTCTTTGGGATAATTGTTTTTGACAGTTTGCTATCTATACTTATAATAACAGGCAAATGGTCACTTCCAAGCGTATCATGGAGCGTTCTCCACTCACAATGGGTGCCAAGTGCAGGCGATATTAAGATATGATCGATTGCTGTTGCTCTATGACTTGATAGTGTGGTATTCTTGTAATATTTCCATTATTTAGCAAGTATAAGGGAGAGTCCACAACATTTTCTAAAAAAACGGTTATGAGTAGTGTTTTTACACTCTTTATCCCCAAACGGAGAATGGGCATTGAAGTCACCAGATATGAGCCATTTATCGTTCTTGTCCCTTAGGGCACGTTGCCATTAAGTATTTTGATTGTCAGGGCCTTTAGACAAATACACTGAAACAATATTTAAGTCAGCTGTTCATTAAACTTTATCCTGACTGCACAAGCATTAATATTTTCAGTGTCCTTTGGAAAAGGAGACAGAAGCTCAACATAACTAAGTTTTTCTTGAATATATATAGCAGTGTTGATCTTTCCTTTTTCGTCTTCTACCTGATATACAGGAGGGTAATAGTAGTTAGGAATTTTAGGAAGTTTACGCCGGTCTACATTTAAAGATTGCAAAACCAAAGTTTGATAACGTTTAGAAAAGAGATGTTGTAGAAGGTAATGCAGATTTGTTGAAATCGATCGGCAATTCCACTGCATGATATCAATATTAGATCTAGGATTTTTCATTTTGATATTTGTTTTACATTTAAAAGTAAAATGATAACCCTACAGATCTAATTTAAAAACTAACAAACCCTAAACAAACGCGAAAAAAAAAACCCAAGAAAAAAAAAAGGAATAAAAAAAACAAAAAAAACAACAAAAAAACAAAGAAAGTTCAAATGGCAAAAACACTTCTATCGTAGCAAAAACGACAGACTAAATGTTCACTGATCCGAAGTTCTGCTAGGCCTATAGCTGCAAAGAAAGACTATGTCACCATCTGTAATGAAAACGTCTCCACTTGTTGTGCCAAGAATCACAGCTAGCACTGTTACCATACCAAAAATGACCTGGATAGTTTTGACACATGGGTGATGATTCCCTTGGAAAGAATCGATCATATTTGGGAATGAGTGGATGAGGTTGATGGAAAGAAGAAAAGCTGGCCTCTGGTGTGGGTTTTGATGGCAGATGGTTTTTCTTCTGACTAGAGGTGGAACAAAGAGGCTGTGGGAAGACGGATCTTTTTCCGGGGATATTGCGGCGTCGTGCTGCTCTGCGGGATGGCTTCTTCCACAGGAGAGAGTGTAAATGTCGTCCCAGGTTCCCGGCTAGAACACTGCTTCCTCTGGCTGAAGGATGAATGGAATCTGTCATATACACTTTCAAATTGGCTTTAGGTTTTCATGACATAAAAATGAAATATTGTCAATGTTTGTACATCTGAGAGAAAACGTGAGCATTATACAGCTCTCTCTTCACTTTCAGCTCAGGGATGGTCAGTGGAGCCACTTTACTGACAACAGTTAAAGTCGTAGACCACCTGGACTGCACAGCCTCAACACAAGAAGCCAGAGAATGAGCACAACATTTGACATCATCGTTTTTCTTCAGATCATTTACACCCAGATGGAGGACAACGACATCAAAATGATCTTCCGTAGTGTATCCATCTAAGACCGATAGACATTCTTCAGTGGTATGTGTTTTTTTAGTAACAACCTGAAAGCCATAGGAGTTTCCCAGTCGATTCCCATCCATTTGGCCCATTACTGAATCATGTAATGTTAAAACTTTTGGGAGTTGTGAATTGGGATTTTGTACTTGAGGCTTGAATTCCAGATTTTGCGTTTTGTTTCTTTCATCAGAAACTTTAATATGAGTTGATGTCATTTGATTTTCCATGGATTTTTTTTGCTGTGTTCAGTTTATATGGGGCATGCTTATTGTCTTTGCTCTCTGGTTTTCTTTTCTTTATCTCTGACAGTATTTTTACGTCATTTGTCTTGCTGGATGGTTTTACATAGGTTTTGTTACGCCCTTTTCCCATCCTTGTTGATTCCCTTTTAAAAAACATTGTTTGGCCCTTGGGCCCCCAAAAACCCAACTTGGGGGGGAGCACTTTTAAAACCCTTTCCCCAAAGAGAAAAGGGGGGTTGACACAAACGGGTTTTGGGGTTTGGGGGGGACAGAGGGAAAAGTCTTTTGGTGTGTGTCCCGTCTTTGTTCTGTTTTCATGCTCTCACCTGCAGCCCACAGCACCATCATTAAAAAATTTTTTTTCCCGTTAAATCTAAACCGCCCGGGGAAGGGTTGTGGATAAAATTTTGACAGCATTTTCCCTTTACTTCATCCTGCCCTCTTCTGATGTTCACTGTTTGCCCTTTTTTCTTGGGCCTGAGGCCCAAAAATCGAAGATTTTGCGCTTAATAAATCTAAGTCAAGATCACAACTTTCGGGGAAAATTTTTTTTTTCTGTCTTCGCGGGTTTGAAGAAACAGATCTAATTTCCGTTTTTTACATTCAAAACACATCATTTTTAAAAACAGGTTTCAAAACACACCCTTTGCATGTGAATTTTCAAACTTTTTTTTAAACGAACATAGCAACGGGAATTCCGGGTTAGATCTGCCCCATTTTCCCATGGACCCGCCCCGGAACAGCCCACTGCAGATAATGTCGGGACCATTTTTGGTTTTAAACCAAAAAAAACATTAACCGACATTCCCCCCAGCCCCCCAACCCCAATTTAAAAATTTCGTGTTTTTTAAAAGCTTTTTTGAGATTTTTTAAAGCTGAAACAAATTTTTTTTAAACTTAAATTTTGGTTTTTTTGGGGTTTCTCCTACGGGACATTTTTTCCGTCTTTCTTTCCCAAAAAAGTACAGAAGCAAAAAAGGCCAGAAATTGGGTCCTTTTTTCTGTAAATCAGATATCTCGGGGCCCAATAAAGATCTTAAAAAAGGGGGGAAAAAAAATTTAAGGGAAAAATAAAAAATTTGGTATAGTTTTTGCCCCCATCCCCCCATAACATCAGAAGACAATGATTTCCACAAATTTGAAAAAGCTAATTTTTTTGTAGAATTTTTTTTTGCAAAGAATGAAAATGTGGAAATTTTTTATGGGAAAACCTAAAAAAAAAAGATATAGAGAAGAAAATAGAAAATGCCAAAAATAACGCTAACAGAAACCTCTATCAAAATTATCTAAATCTGCCCCTTTCTCTTCGGGAAATTTTAAAAGTTTCTTTTTTTAAACCCCTTTGGGCACAAAAAAAAACACCCTGTTGGCCCTAAATGCTTTAAATTTAAATGTTTAAAGACATCTTCCAGATAACTTTTTAATTTTTTTTACAAAAATTTTTTCAAACTTTGGGGTTTAAAATTTGGGACCGCCATTTTGGGAAACAATCGATCTTTGGGCCCAGTTTTAAACAAAAAAAACCCCAAATGCAGCCCAAAAACAGCTACGGGCCCGATCCCCCTTTAAACATCACACTTGGGGAAATTTAAGGAACGAAAAACCCTTAAAAAGGCCAATAAATTACTGTAAAAGCAAAACACATGCCTGCCCTCTCAAGCAGCTTCAAAAAGGGCGGGCCCAACTTTTCCGATCAACCAATTTAAAAAATTACCCCCAAAAAATTTAAAAAACTTTTTTGCTAAAGACAAAATGACTTGAAATTTTTTCCTTTGTTTGTAAAAAAACCCGTACGCCCAAGCTGGCATGAAAAACCTACTTTAAAAACTGAGTTTAAATTTGGGGCCCTTTCGGGGCAATATTTTTTACTTTAAAGCTTTTTTTAAGTAAAAATTTCCATTCAAAAAAAAAGTGGGAAAACCGCCTATTCTCATTTAAAGGGTCTCTTCCAGGGAAAACCCCCGCAGGAAACTGAAAATACCCCAAAAACTTTTTTAAATATTTTGACCTATAAATTTTTTCCAACCGTTATCTAAAATTTTGGGAATTGTGCAGTCCCGCCAATGATATCTGCATGGGTTTGAAAGGGGAATCAAAAAAAACGCACTCCTCGTAGATCTTAAATAATTTTTAAAAAAGTACCCAAACTGAGTTTTGATAAAAAAATGCATACATTTTTAAAAATTTGGTTACCCCCTTTTTTCCCCGAAAAACCCTCATATGATTTTTTTTAAATTCGGGCATAATCCTTTTTTTCTCCCAGTTTTTAAACAAAAGGGACGGCAATTAAATACACCAATTGAAATTTTTTTGGGAGAAAAATTTTAAAAATCAAACTGATTTTGGAATCCCAATTAGTACAAACTAAAAAAAGGCCAAACAATTTTTTAAACTTTTTGAAGATTGTGATAGGAAACCCTTTGGGCCCGGGATACTAAACCCCTTTTTAAACACCAGCAACATTTTTTGGTTTTTCTTTCCCAAAAATTAACATATGCCAAAAATTTTTTCTTCTGGGCCCCCAAATACTTTTTAAAAAAAAACTACAAAGCGTAGATAGCAAACCCCTAAAAATTCCCATTTCGGTGGGGCCGGGTTCATACGCGACCGAGTGTAATTCCCCAAAATTTGGGAGTGATCCCTTTTGAATAAACAAAAAAACCCGCTTTCAGCTAAAAAAAACTTGAGAATCAAACAAAAAAAATTTCATGTATGCAGAACTTGTTTAAAGGCTGAATCCCCTTAACCCCCAAAAGACAAAAACAATAAGTTTTTTAACCCGATAGGAACTCAAACTGACCTTTTTTAAAAAACCAGGTGTGAACCCAAAAAAATGTTCCCTTCCTCGATGGCCCTTTTCAGCGTAATTTCCTCCAAAGGGAGTTTAAACATTCCCAAAATTTTTAAAAATAAACTACCCCCTTAAAAAAAAAAGAGGGGCCTTTTTCTTTCGCATTTTTTTAGATCTCATCTACTTTAAAAAATTAAAAAACCCCTTTTAAAAAATCTATACAGACGGTTTTCTGAACGATAGCAAAAAATGCGGGTTTCGGGAAATTTGAAAAACCACTCGAAAATTGAAAGGTCTTTTTTAAATTTTGGAAAAACCCTTTTCAATTTTCTCCTCAAGAGCTTGTTCAATTGTGAGGCCCTTTAAACTTCCCTGCTTAATTTTCCCTTTGAAAAGTAAAATTTTTTTCCCTGGGGTTTGATTCCAAGTCTGTTCTACATTTTTTTAAAATTCGTTAGTTTCTAAATAAAGAGTAAAATTTTGTAAACTAAAATTTATTTTCCATTTAATTAAATTTTTTGTCCAAAAACTGGAAACCCTGAATAAAATTTTTAGCTGTTTCCACCCCTTTTTGGTTTTTTTGGGGGAAATAAATTGGAAATTGAAACACAAAAAAAGGGGTGGAAAATGAAAAAGGGAAAAAATACCATAAAATGCAACTGCCGCTGTCTTTAAAAAGGGGGGAAAATTGTCTTCAAAAGAAGACTTTCGGGGATCTTTTTGGCACTTATATAAATAAAATTTAATCTTTAAAAAGGGATGTGCAAACCAAGTCAAAAAGGGTTCTAAATACAACGTTTTTCTCTAAACCCAAAACAAATTTTTCCCCAAAGACTTTTGACAAGTCTGATTTTACAGACAAGGCTCAAACCTCAAAACGAAATTCAGTCAAATTTCATAAAAATTGTGGGGGGATCAAAAATTAGGGCAAAACATTTTATTTTATTTTTTTGGGAATTTTTAAGCCTTTTTCCGGGTTTGGGTTGTCAACAGCAACTCTGTTTTTTTTTATCCCACCCCAGACTTTTTGGTTGATAATCTTAAAATCCCAAAGAATTAGTAAAAGGGTTTTGGTAAAAGCCCACCCGCCCTTTTTTATAACAAAATATTTTGTTGTTCCGTTAAATTTAAAATTTAAATTTCCCCTTTTGGGTTTTTCCTTAACATAAAAAAATTCTTTTATTTTTTAAATTTTTAAACATCACATCTATGTAGCCTCAAGTTTCCCGGGTTTAAATGAAAATTATACAGCCCCCAAACCAACACCCCAACACACACACCCCACACACACAAAAATAAACCCCCACACACAAAAACCACACACACAACACAACCCTCCCCACACATCCCATATAACCCAAATACAACATAAAATTTTGCATAAAACAACACAAACAACAAACACACACAGAAAAACACACGGGCTAAACCCACACACACCCACAAAACACACAAAACACACACCACAAAACCACCACCCAAACACGGGCCCCCGAAACACCACATTTTAATCACAAAAATGAAACACACAAACACACCCTGTAGTTCCCTCCCTCATTACCACTAACACCTATACCACCCCACTCCAAAAAACACCGGCACAAAACACCCCACAAAAACATACAAACACACCCCAACCCACCCATACACACCACACTACACACACACCCCGCCACACACACACCCACACACACACACACACAAAAACACACACACACACACACACAAACATGCCCTAATATCACGTAATGTAAAAAAGACTTAAAATTTAAAAGAAAACCCCACCGCGCGCGCGCGCACCACTTACACTATCCCATCAACCCAAACCCTCAAATTTTATGAAAATAAATGTATAGCCCCAAAAGAAAGGAAAAATTTTGCTTTTTGGGAAAATTAGCTATCCCAAAATTTGGGTAGCTAAAAACAAAAATATCAAAATAAAACTTCACTAAAATCCGAATACGGGCAACTTACGCATAGAACTGAAATAAAAATCTAAATTTAAACCCTTCAGGGGTCCCAAATTGAAAACATACGATTAAATATAAAAGCAAACTTTAAAAAGGGAAAGGGGGCGGAAAAGAAAAAGAAAAAAAGGGGAAAAAGAAGAAAAGAGAGAAGAGAGAGGAGAGAAAAGAGGAGAGAGAGAGAGAGAGAGAGAAAGAGAGAGAGAAAAGAGAAAAGAGATCACATTTACTTTTTTACATCCATATGATTTGAATATATTTTTTAAAACCCTCAACACAAACACCTTTTAGCACTCCCCTGTTTTTTAAAACTTTTTAACATAAAAAAATCGTCCTAGAGCCCCATTATAAAGAAGTAGGATAGGGGAAAAATTTTTTTTTAAAAATTTTTTCAAAAAACCCCAATGTGCTAAAAAAGGGAAAAACCTTCACACTTATACAGAGAAAAGAAAAGGTTTTGGGGGAGGGGGAAAAAGAAAAATTGAAATTAAAAATTAAAAAATGTTTTTTTTTGGGAACACACCCTTGGGAAACAATTAAAATGCAGAGGGAATGGGGATGAAAATGTGCTGAAAATAAAACAAAATTTTACAAATTTCCAAAGAAAAAAGCAAAAATACACAATAGAACAAACCCTCCCCTTTTACCCCGAAAGCATTGATATCAAAAGCAAAAGATGAAATAATTTCTCCCCTTTAAATTTTTCTTTTAAAACCGAAAGGGAAAACCAAAAATTTTTGCTACTGCATTGCCGTTTTTACTATTCCCCTGAAGAAAAAAAGGGAATGGGCCGTGAAAAAAAATTTTTCCCAGGTAAATTTTTTCGGAGATCTGCATAAAAAGAAAAAATTAAAAGAAATGGTACTCATCTTCAAAAATTTTTCCCGGCAAAAAAAAACATTTTTTTTACCCTTGGGGATTTTTTGCAAATTTTCCTTTTAAGATTATTTTTTCCAGGGAAAAAATTTCCCAGTCGGGCCCTTTTGACGCGCAACTCTGAAAACAATAAATTTCAAAGTTATAAAAGGAAAAAAAATTCCCCTTTTTTCAAAAATAGCTTAAAAAAATCTAAAAAGCCCTCATTTTCTATTACTCTTCCCCAGACCCCAGACCACCCCCCGAAAAAAACCATATAAATTAATTTTTGCTTAAAAAACTCTAAAGAACCCCTGAAGGGATCCAAACATCCTGTTGAACCCAAAAACAATATTAAACCCTAAACCTAAAACAACATTCCCCTTATCCCTTTTTCCCCCAACTGTTTTTAACCATTTAAAAACCCAAATTTTTTAAATTTCCCTTTTAAATTAACCCCTGCCCGAGGAAACCCTTTGGAGGCTAAAATCTGCAGTTTTTTTTAAACCAAAATTTTATTGCCCAAATACAAAATTTTAAAACATGTAAATTTCCTTGCTACTTCCCCCAAAACCATTTTGGGTTTGGGCTTTTCAAAAGGAACCCCAAAAACGCTTAAAAAGCATCAATGTTTTTTTTTCAAAAAGTTTCTAAACAAATTAAACCCCAAACTTCAGATGCATATAGAAATTTTGGGAAAAAAATTTTTTTTAAAATAAAAGACTTTAAAAAAAAACCCGGAAATATACCTTTTTTTTTTTAAAAACCCCTCGAATTAGATTTAAATTAAGTGTTTTTTTTTTTTCCTTTTTTACCCCAAAAAATGTTAAAAAAACCCCAAACCTAGGACTAACTTTTTTTAAAGGAAAAACATACCCCAAATAAAAATTTATTTATTTACGACTTCAAATTTTTTGTTTTCCCCCAAAAAAACCTTTCCCCTCCCCCCACCCAAGTTTCCAAACCCTTTTAAAAGCCCCCCATCATTTTGGTTTTTTTATTTAATGATTTTAAAAATTTCATATCTCAAAACCCCTTTTTTGGAGTATACCCCAACGATTCTGCAGACCTATAGAGTCGAAGAATAAAAAAAACAACACCATCTGAAAAAAGCAAAAAAAAACCCAGCTTTTTAAAAACACCAAAAACCCCATTTTGTATACCAGGGTTTTCCCCTTTCTCAGCCCAATGTTTGGGAAATTGATTAAATAAATATTCCAAACAAGGTAGGATTTCAAGACACCCCTTGACGACCCCTGGGAGGAAAAGTCAAAAAAACTGAATATTAAATATTTAACCTAACAAAATGATAGCAAACAAACCTAAAACTTTGCCCCTGGGGAACAAAAAAAAATTTTCCCTTTGATCCCTTGGATTTCTAATAATTGTAATTTTCATGTTTTTACTAAAACGAAAGTTTTTTTAAAATCAAAAAAGCAAAATTTTTTTTTAAAATTTCCTCTGAGAGAAGCATTTTTTTTAAAAATCGAATATAGACAAAAAAAAAATGAAACAAATTTTAGAATAATTTTTTCAAAAACCCTTGACCTTCAGAGATCATATAATTATCTTCTAACCAGTATAAAGCCCTTTTTTTTAGTACGGGCTATAGCTTTTTGAAAATTTTAAATTAAATAGAAAACCCCCCCTGTAATTATCAACATTTTTCCAAAGTTTACCTTTTTTATAGATTGGGATAAACAATGGGTTTTTGGGCCCCTTTTTTTTGAGTAAGTTGGGCCCCCTTTTTTTAAAAAAGTATGTTTAAAAAATCTCGTGAGAGGGAGAGAGAGGAGAGAGAGGAGAGAGGGAAAAGAGAGAGAGAGAAAAGAGAAGGGGAGAGAGAGAAAAGAGAGAGAAGAAAGAGAACCCTGAAACCCCCTGAAAAATTGAACATTTTTAAAAATTTCAAATTTGGCCCCTTAAGGGCCCCAATACACGGGGTTTTGGGGGGAAAAAGGAAAACCAAAATAAAGGGATGCCAATTTTGATCACACATGGGAAAAAAAACCAATTTCCCTTTTTGGGCCCCTATCTCCCAACAAGGTTTGCATTTGATACACACTCATGGGCCCCAAAATGCAAACCAAAAACTTTTTAAAAATTTGACATTTAAAATTTATTAAACAGCAAAATGCCAAAATTTCAATTCAGGAACCCGGATCATACAAGTGAAAAACAAAGGGCCCCCAAAACAAACCCCCCTTAAATGATATTTTGACACAGCAATTTTCCCTTTCCCCTTTTTAATTTATATAAAGAATATTATCCCGGAAAAGGGTAATGACTAAATTTTCCCCTTTAAATTTATGTTATAATAAAACGCCCAAAGGAAAAATTTTAACTTGTCAAAAACTTATTCCCCTTTAATCCCGAGTACATTGGGCCCCTCGAACAAAAAAAAAGGGCTTTTGTTTTTCGACCCTTTTTTTTTTTACAAAAAGGGGCAAACTTTTTTTGAACATTAAAACTGAATTCCCCCATGGACATTATTCAAAAAGGGAAAACCCTTTTTTTCCCAGCCTGATAATAGCAACTCGAAAACGTAAGTATTTTGTAAAGTAAATGTAAATTCCCCTTTTTTCCCAAAAATAGTTTTTTAACGAAAACTATAATTTTCCTTTCCCCTCCCTTTTTCTCTTTAAAGGTTTTCCCTGCCAAAACTTAATAACAACTACTTTAAACTTTCAAAAAACACGTAAAAAAAACCTTTTTCACACCAAAAACCCTTTTTTGTAAAACCCTACAAATTAAATCCTTTTTTTCCCCACAAAAATTTTTTCTTATTTTTGGTTAAAACCAAGGGGGGGATTTTTTTCCATTTTTTTTCTATTCCAATACATTTGGGGAGGCCCTGGTTTTGGCAATCTTTTTTGAAACCCCATTTTTAAGTAAACTTAAACCTGTTTTTTAAAAACATTAGTATAAAAAATTAATAAAAAGAGGAAACCCAACCCCCAAATTCCCCCATACACCAATTAGGGAAGGGGAAAAGAGAGAGAGGAAAAGAAGGGGGAGAGGGAGAAGAAAAGAGGGGGAAAAGAGGAATTTGGTATCATGTTAAGGGGGTTAAAAAGGGTGGGAAAATGTGGGGCCCCGAAGGAAAAGCGCCCGTCCAAAACGAAAAGCCGGGTCCCCGAAGTGGCGGCGGTTTTTGAAACCCCCTTTTGGGACCGGAAATTTTTTCCCCCAACCATTAGACCAAAGAGTGGTGGGCTGGGCCCCTATCCTTTTTTGGGTGAACGAAAAAACCCCAGGTCCCGTGGGTTACCGAATTAAAATTTTGCGCACGTAAAAAACCCCACGGCAACAAGAGGTTTGTTCCCCCGGCAAAATTTTTAAAAAAAAACCCCTCTGATAGGGAAACAATACAGCTGCAGCATAAAAAAAAAAGGGTGAAAGGGTGGCGCAGCGCTAAGTGGCGACGCGTTCTCCCGCTCCCCCGGGGAGAGCAGCCCGAATTTCACGGAGAAAAAATCTGCCGTGATTTAAAATGGTATGAAATAAAATCTGAGCGCTTTGATTTTTGCTTTACAAGATTCAGCGCTATATAAATTCCATACATTATTATTATTTTTATATATTTACTTTGTTTTTCCCAAAAGAGAGGAGAGAGAGAGAGAGAGAGAGAGAGAGAGAGGAGAGGGGAGGGGAGAGAGAGAGAAGAGAGAGGAGAGAGAGAATTTGGTATTAAAGTAAGGGAGGATATATTTACTTTTTGTTCCAACAGATCAATTGTGGATTTTTATTTTTAATGCATCAAATGGATGAAAAAATGACTTTTGAAGATTGTTAATGATTTGGGGTTGTCTAAAAGAGTCAGGGAGGGAGGTTCCACAGCACAGGGGCTGAGTAAAGTAAGCTAGATTTGAACAAATCTATTTTGGGATTGGACACATGGCTTTTCAGTATTTCTGGAATGATTCATTGGGTACTTGTCTTTTAAGGTGAGGAAAGTTTCCGGCCATTAAACTTAAACATCATTTATGCCTTTGTTAAATCTTAGTCTTTGGTGTAGGGGAAGAATATTTAAATGAGTATAATCCACTTCTAGTAAGGGAGTCTTCTTCAGAAGGACCAGTTTAAGAGCACGTTTTATACAGACTTATCAATGGTTTCCTAGTGTTTGCACTAAAAAAATCCCACAGGGTTGAAGCATAATCTATTGAGGATTGTATATAAGCTTTAAAGAATAGTTTTCTTGAATGAAAGTCAAGAAAATGTTTGATTTTAGTCCCAAATTTGGGATAATCTTTGAGACATGTATTTGCACAGATGGGATATGTGATGGTACCAAACTGAGATTTTCATCAATTGTTACTCCTAGAACTTTGTGGTGAGAGGCTTGTTCTATTGTTTCCTTTTCGATATGGATTTGGGGAAACTTTATGAGAGAGGGTTTTGTCGCTTTTGTCTGGTAGTGATAAGCAAGCAATTTTTTTTTTTGGGGATGTTTAGACATGTGAAATTTAGTTCAGTCCATTTGACAAGATCATCAGGTGCTATTTTGCAAGTTTTTGCAA
>JAQIHA010000703.1:0-7500 GCA_028751875.1 Rapana venosa
AGTTTAAATCTGTACATAAGGGATAACATATTTCTACGATTATACCAACCACAAACTTTGTTAGAAATGAAAGCATTCCGAAAATCTGCAATATTGCTTGTACAGCCATTATAAAGACAATAGCCAGAATCATATATTTTCTTTCTGAAGTGCTTCCAGCAAGCGTTTTGTAGCAAGCTGTATCCCTCATGCAGAGATAAGGCAACGTTTATTTCACAAGAACTATTTTTATTTCTCGCTCCATATTTTGCAAGACTGACAACTTTTTCATTAAAAAAGATACCAGTGTGAGGGAACCCAACAGAAAGTAATAGTACTACCTCTTAAAATTAAAAAGTGTACCAGATGCCTGAATTCAAAGATTAGGTCTTTTCTTACTTTAAAAGTATAACTTTTTAAAGCATGTAAAACAGATTTAGAATCAACACACACAAGTATGTTGAATATGTCTTTAGGGAAGTCAAGTACATAATACAGTGCCAACACTATAGCAGTTAGCTCAGCTGTAAATATAGATTTATTTTTCCCCAGGTTGACAGTTGTGTGTGTGCATGCGTGTGTGTGTGTGTGTGTGTGTGTGTGTGTAGCACATGTTTTTTTTCAAAAAAAGATACTGTACCTGCTGGTAGTCTAGTATTTCAGTCACCCTCAGTGGGATAGCTTATGAATGGGCGTGCATGCCTCTGTGTGCCTCTTGTGTGTGTGTGTGTGTGTGTGTGTGTGTGTAGTATGTGTTGTTTTTTTCCAAAAAAGAAACTGTACGTGCTGGTAGTCTGGTATTTCGATGACCTCGTTTAATAAGACAGCTCATGAATGAGGGTGTGTGCATGCGTGTCTTCCTCTGTGTGTGTGTGTGTGTGTGTGCGTGCGTGCGTGTGTGTGTGTGTGTGTGTAGCACACGTGTTTTTTTTCAAAAACAGATACTGTACCTGCTGGTAGTCTAGTACTTCAGTCACCCTCAGTGGGATAGATTATGAATGGGCGTGCATGCCTCTGTGAGCCTCTTGTGTGTGGGTGTGTGTGTGTGTGTGTAGTATGTGTGTTTTTTCAACAACAAAAATGATACTGTACGTGCAGGTAGTCTGGTGTTTTGGTGACCTTTTTCAATAAGACAGCTTATGAATGAGGGTGTGTGCATGCGTGTCTGCCTCTGTGTGTGCGTGTGTGTGTGTGTGCCTATGTTGATTTTTTTTCCCCCCAAAAAATAGTGTACGTGCTGGTAGTCTGGTGTTCCAGTGCCCTCGTTCAGTTTACTGGGACAGCTCATGAATGGAGCGGAGCCAGTATGAATCAGAAGTCACACCCTTGAAATCCACATTCATTCTCTGGGCATTGCCTACATACACACAGACAAAAGAGACATGACGTGGACTGTCTGTCAGTAGGCCTGTATGAATGACAGTGCAATCTTGTTTGCGTTTTTTTTTTAAAGGGTGTATTATGTATGATCTTTTGCATTCTCCAAAATATGAAAAAAGAAAGTGATCATAAAAGTCTTTGAGAATTGGATTGCACCATGATACACACACACGCGTGAGTTCACACGCACGCAGGCACAGAGCGAGAGAGAGAGAGAGAGAGAGAGAGAAGAGAGAGAGAGAAGAGAGAGAGAGAGAGAGAGGACAGAAGAGAGACAGAGAGGGACAAAGAGAGACAGAGAGGCAAAGAGAGAAGAGAGAGAGAGAAGAGAGAGAGAGAGACAGACAGACAGAGAGACAGAGAGAGACAGAGAATTGGACAGAGAGACAGAGTGGTGTGTGTGTGAGAGAGAGAGAGAGAGAGATAGACAGTGTGTGTGTGTGAGAGAGAGACAGAGAGAGTGTGTGTGTGTGTGAGAGAGATAGACAGACAGACAGACAGACGGAGAGAGTGTGCGTGTGAGAGAGATAGACAGACAGGTGTGTGTGTGTGTGTGTGTGTGTGTGGTGTGTGTGTGTGTGTGTGGTGTGTGGTGTGTGAGAGAGAGAGAGAGAGAGAGAGAGAGAGAGAGAGAGAGAGAGAGAGAGAGAGAGAGAGAGAGAGAGATTGTAATTTATTCTTTAATTTTTTTTCTTTTATTTCGAGGATAATGGAATAAGCACTCACGTGCTTTTTTTCATGCAGTCCCCGTGTGTATGCAGTTTTGTAAATATTGTCATCCGTTCCCACCGGCACACAATGGCCTACTCTTCCGAAAAGCGGAACGGGTTTTAACCTGTGCACAAGATGTTCTGCGTGGTTCTCACACGGGACCTCGGTTTATAGTCTCATCCGAAGGACTTTTGGGGAGAGTGGAGTCTGCACTGATGTTAACTCCAGGGGGAAATATCCCCTTGAACGGGAATCGAACCTGGAGTGAAAAGAAAAAAAGATGAAGGTGTCCCATGGGGAAATATCCCCTTGAACGGGAATCGAACCTGGAGTGAAAAGAAAAAAAGATGAAGGTGTCCCATAAACTATGTGGCTGTAGGGGAGTAAGGCATCAGAGACCTCAGCTTCTCTAGGGGCCAGCATATTGAGGGCAGGCGCCCATCTCCTCTCCCTCGCTGCTTTACCTTCCCTGACCCTAAAAAGGGCAGGTACCCATTTACGGCTGCGTGAACTAGGGAACTGTACTGAAGCCAAAGCGCGTAAACGGTCACCAGTCTACTTGGTAACCACGCCCAATGCTGCCTAACATTGGCTTGGGGAAAGCTGGTGCTCTGACTACTGAGCTATCCCGTGAAGTTTACGAAACGCCAAAAGATACAAGATTAATACCATAACGGGTCTGACAGTTTGTTTATTTTTTGTCGTTGTTTTAGTAAGATTTGTCCAGTTTCCAAACAATAGCAAGCAACGGAACCGCTTTAAGCAGAATTTCAAAACAGTTGACCACACCAAATCCTTTGACAACTTTTTAATCTGGAATATGCATCTAATGATATGCATGTATTTTTCAGCAATGGTCGCGAGAAAGGCGGACATAGAGATGACAGGGGCATTAGTTAATGTAGGAGGCAGAAAGATCACTAACATCAGGTGATGATACAGCAGCAATCGTGGCTATTTAAAGATATCACAGGGATGATAAGGAGACGTTGCAGAGGGCAACACTGCTGGCCTTAAGTTCAATGCAAAAAAACAAAGGCTGAAGTGATGCACATTGATGGCACAGCCATCCCTCAGAAGAGGAAGGAATGGTCTCCCAGAAATCGTTTTTCCTTTCTTCTTCTTCTTCTTCTTTTTCTTGTTCTTGTTCTTGTTCTTGTTCTTCTTGTTCTTCTTTTCTTCTTCTTCTTCTCTTCTTTCTTCTTCTTCTTCTTCTTCTTCTTCTTTCTTCTTCTTCTTTCTTTCTTCTTCTTGCATTCTTCTTCTTCTTCTTCTTCTTCTTCTTCTTCTTCTTCTTCTTCTTCTTCTTCTTCTTCTTTCTTCTTCTTCTTTCTTCTTCTTCTCTTCTCTCCTTCCTCTTGCATTCTCTCTCTCTTCTTCTTCTTCTTCTTTCTTCTTCTTCTTCTTCTTCTTCTTCTTCTTCTTCTTCTTCTTCTTCTTCTTCTTCTTCTTCTTCTTCTTCTTCAAAAGTACTCAGACAGCAAATATTGTTGTCTGTCATCATATGAGCGAAACCTGTGCTACGCTGCCTTTAAGCCCCTGACAAGTCAGGCCCAGCGTATCCGACTTCAGCACGGGAGATAACAGTTATCTTTTAAGTCTTTCTGGATTGAAAACAAACAAACAAAAGGCAGTATAGTGGACCAGGACGGCAGAAAATAGACAAGGAGGGCAACAAGGAAGAAAAGGAAGAAGTCAGAAACAAAAGAGAGGGATAGAAAAGAGGGAATTCCTCGCAGTCAATTTCCAGAAGGTGGGGGATGCAATGTATACTGTCACGCATCCCCATGGGGGAACGAAAGATGATGAAGGAGACGATGATTTCTTCGGGGGAAATTTTCCTGACCTGGGTTTCGAAGCTACCAGAATGATGAGTTTGCTCTAGCTCTATCTTAGCGTTTCTGATTTTTTAAGAGATCATCGGGGATTCTGTTACAGCGTTTCTTTTTGCATCGGTAGGGAAATGACTCTGTGCTCGCCTCTGATGAGGTGTCTGCTGCTGAACTTCAGTTACGTTTCCTGGACTTCTTCTAGCCTCTGGGCTAGAGTTCAGAGTTCAGCCATCCTCTTTTCTGTACAGTAAAGCACTGCGGCTTCTTCTTCTTCTTCTTCTTTGCGTTGCCTGGGTTATATTGTGAGACCAGATCTTCTAAGGAATTCAGCAGTTGCCTGCAGGTCATCGTACAGTTTCTGCTCCAGAGGCGTGGGCTCAGGCCACACTTCCAGCCTTAGCGTCTGGAGAGTCCTGCAGTCTTGTAGGATGTGGGCCGTATCCTGTTCTTCTTCTCCACAGGGGCACATAGCAGATGGTGCAATTTTCAATTTTCTGTGGAGGTGTTTATTCAGCCTGTTGTGCCCTGTGCGTAGTCAGGCAGGCTAAAGCGATCTAGCTTTGCCCCTTGAAACTAGAGGCCTAGTACGAAAATACCAAGCAAAGCTTCCAGACCATGTCAAACCTTTCTCTTTCTCTCTTGACACACCACCATGGGAAGAAAGAAGAACCGATACCAAAGTAAATACCTCTGTCCCCCACATAACAACAAAAAATGAGCAGAGTGAAAGTGTGAAAAAGAATCTCACACTAGCCATGTTGGAAGAAAGATACCCCCAAGAAAGCTGGATTCACATATACACCGATGGATCAGCAACTGATGCTGTCAAGCACTGCGGCTGTTCTCTGGATCTTTCACAGACCTCTCTGTGGAATCGTTTCCAGTTTGTGTATAGATAATTATAGTACTCTTGTCAAGAGGGACAGGGATAGCTCAGTGGTCGGAGCAATCACACTCCTCAAGCTAAGGTTAAGCAGCCTTACCAAGTGGATGGGTGACCGTTTGCACCCCTCCTATGTATGTATGTATGTATGTATGTATGTATGTATGTATGTATGTATGTATGTTTGTCCGTCGTGTCCGACGATGACCTCCAAAACAGCAGAGGAGGCAGCTGCTGTTTTGGAAATTGGGCAGAAATTTGATCATAGTGGAGATGCCTTGCCCTCAGTACATCCCCACTCTCTCGGCCAAGTGGGCATAAGGATAGTCAGCGTTGGAGATGTTCTCCAAAGGCCAACCAGCCCCCAGGGCTGCAGCACATAAGGACTGTGCGAGTCAAGCCTCCTAGTCAGAGTCATAGTCGATCACTAAAGACTAAGCTGTAAAGTGGAATTCCATAGAGTGGGAAAGAAAGCCACTGGTCATACAGCCTCTCACTTTGCTGTTGCCCCCAGCGTCAATGGTTTAATCAAGAACTGTGATAAAGCCCATATATATATATATATATATATATATATATATATATATATAATATATATATATATATATATATATATAATTTATTATATATATCAACATATTTCATCACCGCTTCTTTTATAAACAAAGAGACATAACATACAACATGCAAGAAAGCGCCCCCGGGGGTAAACTGTCAAAGCCCCATTATTTCATTTCATACCACTTTAAGTCACGGCAGATTTCTCTCCGTGAAATTCGGGCTGCTCTCCCTCCCCGGGGGAGAGCGCGTCCGTCGCCACAAGAGCAGCGCCACCCTTTTTTTTTTCTTTTTTCCTGTCTGCAACTGTATTTGTTTCCCATAATTATCAGAGTGGCTTTTTTTTTTTAAAGAATTTTGCCAGGGACAACTCTCTTGTTGCCGTGGGTTCTTTCACGTGCGCTAAATAATGATGTGTAACACATGGGACCTCGTTTTTATCGTCTCATCCGAAAGACAAGCGCCCAGACAACCACGCCTGGTCTAATGGATGGGGGGGGGGGGGGGGGGGGGGGGGGGGGGGGAGGGGGGAAATGTCGGGTCATCGTAAACCCATGGAGATGGAAGAAATCAGACAAAAGTGTGTGGGGAAAGCCCATACTAGAGCTGTTCAGCCTTTTGCCCCCACCCCCACCACCAAAAATGAGAAGTATACCACCCCCACAGGCTTCGGGGGGGGGGGGGGGGGAGGGGGGGGGAAGTGCTTTCGGGGGCGGCGGGGGTGGGGGGGAAGGGTATTCATTGTGACCCAGACAGAAGGCCGTGTTACTTACACCCAAGGCTTGCTAATATCGCCTATGAAGTCACGCAACACTGAGGGGGAACCGGCTGACTGACGAAACCTATCCTCAAAGTGAGTCATAGAAAATTGTATTCAGCACTTTCTTAGGCGTCCTTCTGCTAATCGGAAAATAAACCAACCACCAGTCCTTGCTTCTTCTCCCCAGGGGGTGAGGGGGGGGGGGGGTAGGTGGGTGGAGGGAGGACGGACGGGATAGCAGCCTAGTGGTTAGAACATTGCGCTCACAATCTTGACGACCCTGGGTTCGATTCCCGTTCAAGGGGGGATATTTTCCCCCTGGAGTTAACATCAGTGCAGACTCCTCCACTCTCCCAAAAAGTCCTTCGGGTGAGACTATAAACCGAGGCCCCGTGTGCAAACTCACCCTGAACAATCTTGCGCACACGTTAAATCATGTTCTCGCTTTTCCGTAAGAGTAGGCCATTGTGTGCCGGTGGGAACAGATGACAGAATTGACAAAACCGCATACACACAGGGATTGGATGTATGGGGGAAAAAAGCACTTACGTGCTTATTCCATTATCCTCGATATAAAACGAAGAAAAGAAAATGAAATAAAACAAACCAACAAAAACAAACCAAACCAAAACAATAATACAATTTTTAAAAAAGATTGAAATAATTATTATTCAACTACACAAACCCAAGCGCAAGATGTTCTGCATGTGTTCGCACACAGGGGCCTCGGTTTATAGTCTCATCTGAAGGGCTTTTGGGGAGAGTGGCGTCTGCACTGATGTTAACTCCAGGGGAAAATATCCCATTGAAGGGGAATCCAACCAGGAGGTCTTTTATCAATATAAAAGAATTTTTTTTAATCTCTCTCTCTCTCTCTCTCTCTCTCTCTCTCTCTCTCTCTCCCCTCCCCCACTCCCTCCTCTCTCTCTCTCTCTCTCTCTCTCTCTCTCGCTCTCCCTGTCCCAGGTGGGGCTATATGTTACTAATCCCAAGCCTGAAATATGAATCGTCAGCTGTCATTCATACTCAAACACTTCAGTTGTAGACACCCGGAAAAGAAAGAAAGACAAACAAAGGTCAGTCTGAAAAACTGGAGGCCCAAGTTGGGGGCCCCCACAAACTGAACCGAACTTGACCTGCCTGCGTTCATTGGTCCAGTGGAGACACACCACCACACCTCTCACAGCGGTACTTGCGTATTTGCGCTGTGTTAAGGTCTGGCTGGGCTGATAACCTTCACACCTTATTTGGCCCTCAGCGCCTGGGCTTTATCACATGTCTTGATTAAACCACTGACGCTGGGGGCAACAGCAAAGTGAGACGCTGTATGACCAGTGGCTTTCTTTGCCACTCATGGAATTCCACTTTACAGCTTAAGTCTTTAGTGATCGACTGTG
>JAQIHA010000704.1:0-13421 GCA_028751875.1 Rapana venosa
ATTTATAAGCGCTGAATTTTGTAAAGCAACAAATCCCCATCATCTTCTTCAGCATCTACATCACCATCGCTATCAGCATCTTCATTTTTCTATAGCAGCATCTGCAGCAAGAATATCAGCATAACCATCATTACTTTCATCATCTATGTCATCATCACAAACTTCTTCCTCCTCGTTATCTACACTATCATCGTTTTCTTTGGCCTGTATAATTATCATCATCACGCTCATCATCTTTAGTATCTACATTATTGTCGTGGGGACGGGATAGCTCAGTGGTCGGAGCACTCGCTTTCCCCCAGCCAAGTTAAGCAGCGTCGAGCGTGGTTATCAGTTGGATGGGTGACCGTTTGCGCGCCTTGGCTTCAGTACAGATTCCCCCAGTTCACCCAGCTGTAAATGGGTACCTGCCCTCTTTAGGGTTAGGGAAGGTAAAGCAGCGAGGGAGAGGAGATGGGCGCCGCCCTCAATATGCTGGCCCTAGAGAAGTGAGGTCTCTGACGCCTCGCTCCCCTACGACCTTATAGGTTATGGGACTCCTTTACCTTTTTTACCTATTATTGTCGTGATCGTTATCTTCATCATCCACACCACCACTGACATTTTCAACATATACATAATTGCCACCATCGTCATCTTAAACATCTGTCATCATAATCACCATCACCACGATCATCCTCAAAATCTGTACCATCGTTACCATCGTCACCTTCAATATCCACATCATTGTCACCATCATCACCATCATCACTTTCAGCATCTACATTAACACCAGCTTCAGCATTTCCATCATCATCGCCACCATCTTTCTGATCATCATGATCATCAACATCACTGTTATCATCATCAATATCTGTATCATCGTCATCCTTTCTTTTATCAGGTTCAGTATCTACATCATCATCGCCTTAATAATTTTGAATTCTACATCGCCATTGCCGTCACCATGTACAATATCCACATCATCTTCGTCACAATAATTTTCACCATACGCATCACCTCCATCGTCTTTTTCACACGATTACATCATCATCAATTAACATCATTTTCAATATCTACACTTCCACCACCATTACCTTCAACATCCACATCACTAACGCCACCATCATCTTCCAATCCACATCACTTTCTTCATCAGCTTCACCCTCTATATTATCATCACTCATCATCATTTGAACATTCACATCACCACCATCATCATACTCAACATCACTCCCCAATCAACCACCGCCATCATAACTCCAACCCATCTACATCAACACACCACCATCATCCTCAATATCTACATCACCACCATTATCATCCTCAACATCTACATGACCATCGTCCTCAACATCCACATCACCACTACCAACGTCCTCATCATCTACATCACCACCACCATCGTCTTCAACATCCATATCATCAGCACCATCAACACTGCACGAAACACCACTACGCCCGCCATCATCATCAAGTTACTACTATCAGAATGACAATTTCGACGTACAACAGTTGATATGAAGATGTTTTCATGATAAAGATTGATTTATTCATACTGGAGAAGAAAACAAAATCTTCTGCTATCATCATACATGGTCACAAGACTGTAAACTAAAGACAAGGATTATTTGGTGCTCTATTCATAAACCAAAAGTTATTACCTTGACATCATATTCTCTGTAATCGTCAAGTTTACACCAACTCATTTGTAAACATTCAGCAAAGTTTAATCAAAAAACAAGCTCAGATGATAATTTCTTTCGTCTGTTGGCTGAATGGAAGACATACCGGGAAACACTATGCATCTGGTGGGGGTTTGCTACCTGCAACAACACATCTAGAGGAATTTCAGCTGAATCACCAAGGAACTTAGCTCTGAGTTCAGAATACATGGGACAGTCAAACAAAAAGTGCATTTCGTCTTCAGTTATTGACTTACAAAAAGGACAGGTTTTATCTTGTATAAAATCACTATATGGATGTATATTTGCATTTAGAGGCAGGACGTTAAATCTAACTTGAGAAATGGCCACCCTGAAGTAATAAGTATCAATATCGTGTATATATTTTTCTCTTTCAAAAATCATTTTGAAGGATCTATAATTTTCATATCTATTACGATCTCTAACTGTAGAAGTCCATTCTTGAATAGAAATGTCAATAAGTCGCTGTTTAAATTGACCCAAGAACGCTTTGATATCTCCAACAACTTGTTGCAACCAAACAAACTGAAAACCCGTCTCGCATAGAATTTCCCTGATTTTAGATACCCAGCATCTTTTCCCAATTCTATCTAGTTCAAGAAGCATCTCGTAGGCTTTATGAGGTAATCTTTCATTTTCCATCTGAAGGAGTCTGAACCAATACCATAAGACTGAAACACAAGAATTTACATATAAAGGATACCTTCCCAGATCACCATAAACCATCTTATTAGGAGTTCTGACTGGGACACCTAAAAATCTTTTGCCCGCTAACATATGGACTTTCTCTAAATGATCTCACTTACTCAACCCCCAGATTTCAAACGAATACATTAAAACAGATTGTATTTTAGCATCAAGTACTTTTAAATAGGTGTAAGCAGTCATTTCTTTGTATTTCTGGAAGCGCTATTTAATTGAGCAGCTGCCTTTTGCCCTTAATTAACAAATGTTCAGTGCCTTTCTTCATACTAGCCATCGTTGTGAAATTAAACCCTAAATAACAATAATTATTCACGACATCTAGCTTTTTGTCACCAAATACCCATTGCTCACGTCGTCCTAAATGGCCCCCCTTTCTGAAAACCATAATTTTTGTTTTTTCAACATTTACGTTTAACTTCATGACTTCACAACATCTATGTAAAACATTTAGCTGGTTTTGTAATCCATGTGCACTTGTTGACAAGAGAGCCACATCATCAGCAAAAAGCAGTACAAATAATTCCATAAACTTTGGCAAAATCTTGATGCCATGTTTACCTTCAGCATTCATATGGTCAGATAGGACAGTCAAAGAATTCTGTGAACTCGTTTTTTGCACACACACATGACAACAGTGAACAATACATTGATTTTAAACACACCATAAACCTACCTTTTACACCTTGTTTTTTCATACATTCCAAAAAGTTTTTCATGTCGAACAGAATCAAATGCTTTCCTGAAATCCACGAAAGCAAACATAAAGTTTTCTTCCTTTCTTTTGTGTACATTTCTAAATAACTGCATACAAGTTAAATATCTGGTCGATAGTGGAAAAACCTTTACGAAAACCTGCCTGACTTTCAGAAATCATGTTGTTATTTTCTAACCAGTTATATACTCGTGTGTTCAAAATTGTTGTATAACATTTCGAAATGATACTTAACCCCTATAATTATCTGTGTTATCACGATTTCCTTTTTTATGAATTGGAATAATTATTGCCTATGACCACTCTTTTGGGTATATACCAGATGAAAAAATAACATTAAACATCTTAACTAGAAACGCTGACACATCTGCACTACCCACCTTTAACATTTCAGCCGTTATGCCATCTATTCCACTTGCTTTTCTTAGTTTCAGTTTACGTATTGCTTCTGTGACTTCTGTTTCGGATATGTCCCTATTTAAAGTATGTTCAGTGTCTTCCAATAGATCTGCTGTAATACTTCTAATATCATTATTTCCTTCGCGACTCTGGAAAAGTTCTTTAAAATGAGTAAACCAATTCTCAGTACTAATGTTATTGAATACTCTCTCAGAGATGCCACATCCCATGCTTCTAACTTCACGCCAAAACTGTGAAGAATTAGTTATGTTTTTTGCTAAGGATTCAGCTTTTTGCTTTCTGTAGTTCTGCTTCTTGATTTTTAATAATTTTTTGTACTGTTTCCTCTTCTCAACATACACAATTCTATCTTCTTCTTTTCTAGTTGCTCTGAAATGATTAAGTTTTGCTCTGCTTTCCTTTTTTAACACTTGACATTCTTTGTCAAACCACGGAGATTTTGGTATATTGTGCATGCAAATCCTTTTAGTCATACAAGTACTGGCATCTTTCAAACACTTTACAAACATGTCTAAGGCAGTTTCTACATTATTATCTAGAGCATCTGTGGCCAACAAAAGTCTACTCTGAATCTCTTTACTTCTTAAAGCTTCAAGAAATTTGTCTTCTTTAGCTTTGTTCCATACAAGTTTGTCAAAAGGCTCATTTCTCTTTCCATGCTCTGTAGGTTTTAAAAAGTTGCTTGCAATCTCTACTTCCATACTAACTGGTAAATGATCAGTCATATTTTCTACATTTAAAGAGAGTACCTTAATAGATGTTAAGAGCTCAAAGAAGTAATGAAATAGTCTACTGTACTTGAACCAGACGGGGATATAAATGTACAGCTATCATCAAAGCACGTTTCACAAAGACCATTCAATATAACACAGTCAAAGATATTGCACAATTCAAGAAGTTGGTCCCTAAATATATTTGTATGCACATCCTGTGATTTTCTTGGCATTTCTGAGTCAACAATTCCCTGAAAGTTTTCGAAATCATTGTTATCATTCAAAATACTATAGGTGTAAGTTGCTGTTCGTGCATTAAAATCTCCCATTAATAGAAGATAGAAATCATCATACTCACTCTGGAGGTCCAGTATGCAGTGTTCCAAAATTTCCATGCCAAAAATGCCCTGCTTTGTTTTCCAAAAAGGTGAATCAAATGGAGGAACATATGAGCACACAACAAAAATGTTCTTGCTTGTATTTAACAAATCTTTGTACATCTACATAACAATAGTATTTTTATATTCAACATCAACTTTTCAATAAAAGATGACAATGATTTCCTGATCATGACAATTATTCAATTCTGACCAGAAAGCTTTCTAGCTTTGGAAGTAAACAATAAATAGTCATGAAAAGCAGGAAAGTCAAAATCAGTTCCAAGAAACGTTTCTGTTAGACAAATAACATCATATTTCAAAAGGAAACTAACAAAGTACGTGATATCTAATTTTGGTAAAAGACCATGCACATTGTAATTCAGAAATTTAACATGACTTGTATTTACATTAGGGTCTGAAAGTGCCATATGCTTGACTGGCTCTTGAGATTTGCTCTTTGTTGCATTAAGGTGATCATTCTTACCTGGCTCCTTATTATAACTTGTGGCCCGGCCGATTCCCTATTTTCTAGCATCTGCAGCACCTGCATTTACCCCCTTAGCTTTTGCCTTAAACCGTGGATCCAGACCCCTGTCCATTACTCCCTCATCAGTAGCTACCTTCTTAAAAGAATCAGTAATGCTGCTCTGGCTACTAGACCGAGCTGAAACATTACGTCTGCTTTGCCTGGACCTAGTACTGCCTGGCAGGCAGCACGTCTGGGTCTTACAGCTTGTGCTGTGGGTAAAGACTGAGTGTTCTGACTAGCTGCTTGCTTGTTTTGTGTGTTGGAACTCTCTGCAACCAGCTGTTCCTCAGTGCTTGTGTCATGTGCTGTCTGAAGTTGGCCAGTATTGAAAACCCTTTCTTTCTTTTTAGTCACACCGTTATTTTCCATGTTGTCATCTATGTTATCGTCAGTTGCTTTGTCACAGTCAGTACCTTCTGCAGTGTCTACATCTATATCACCTTGCTGTCTGTCATTGTCCGCCTCGTCATGTATGTCATTGGGATCCATGTCCAAGTCATTGCCATCTGTTTTGTCAGACCTGTAAAGATTAGTATTTATAACTGCATCACTCATACAGTCTTCACTGTCTTTAGGTCTGTTGTCTGTGGTCTTCTGCTTTGGTGTTTCTCCTGCATGATCAGTATGACAGTCTACTCCACCCACATGACCATTCACCTCATCTATGTTTGGGTCACCATTTGCACTAGAGTCAGGATCTACTTATGTGTCCACTTTGTGCACTCTGTTTTTCTTATGCCTCCTGAAATCAGCAGCTGGTTTGGTGCCACTGTGTCTTGAATAACCTGGAGCAGTTCTGTTTAAATTACTGCTAGCTCTCTGTGATGGAACCCTCTCGGCTGTCCTGGGCTGTCTTTCATGTCTCACCACTTCACTGTAAGAATGGGCACCTGGTACAATTGGTGTACCTCTGTCCACTCCCTGCTTTTTGCTAAAGTTGCTTTCCACAAGTTATGTACTGTCTTGCCTTGAATCACTGTAGCAGTTCTCCATGCTCACATCTCTGTCCCACTCCTTGAAGTGTTGTTGCTGAATCTTGTAGCGTGGTCCCAGCGTTCTCTGGGGAGGTCTGCTGTATGCCTGGACCTGGCGACCCTCACGTCCATAGGTTCTGCCTAGATGTGGAACATGGTATTTCTGCGGGTTCTTTTCCTTCTCCCACTGATGCTCCTGGTCAGAGTACCTGGCACCTGCATCTCTCTCCCATATGCCATGATTTTTGTCCCATTCAGAAGGCCATTCCTCTATCTGGGAGCCAGCTGTGCGATGGAATTGTCGTCTGTGCTCATGAGACTGAGGATAAGGTTGTTTTTCTCTGACATGCAGTTTGCCTCGATGGATGTAGGCAATCCTACCTTGCCCCCGATGAAAATCCACCGCCTCTCTCTGGCGGGCTGTGAGGTCAGACGCCACCTTGATTCCACTTTCACGAAGATTGTGCCTAAAGTTCCTGTCACCTATCACCGCCATTTTGTCTGACCAGCGGCAGAAGTGAACTATGATAGGGCGTGGTTCGTTCCTCCATGTCTGGGGCCTTCCAACACGATAGGCTCTTGAAATGTCTTCCTTCCGCCAGTTGGGGTGAGGTCCATGTTCATTTAGGATATCAATTACGTACTGAGTAGTTGCCAGGTCATCCTCCCTGTCCAGTTCATCAACATTCAGGAATTTAATATTGCATGTCTTCAAGCTTTGCTCAGTAGATTCAAGTTTTTTCTCCACTATCTCCAGTCGGTCAAGAATTATCTGTCTGTCTTCTTGTAGTTCCTGTATGACTTCTTTGTTCTGTATCACACATTCTTTCAGTGTGTGCATCTCCTCAAGGAAGTGTGAGAGCCTGACATCTAGAGTGCTGAACTTTTCATCTATACTGTTTTTTTTATACTGTTTGTATGAAGGAAGAGTCCTTGTTGAATTTGTGTAAAGCGCCCGTCAATCATTTGAATGACATTTTCAGCAGGTGGCAACAGTTCTTCTTCCCTTTTCCACTTGCCTGTGTTCGGTAGTTTGTTTACACACATTAGAGTACACATGCACTACGAAACAGAAACAAGTTCATGACTTTGCAGTTGAGCGCTTTCCTCTAAAAGCAAACTGCACGTGCACATACACAGATTGACACTGTTCCGCTGTCCTGAGCACTGTGACAATTTTATATGCAGAAAAAAATCCTTCTTTGTGTCATATTAATTTTATAAATGTTTATATAAGCACATCCACTGATCTTTTCATTTATTTCAAACCATTTTTAGCTGCACACACCATAAAGGAACACATCTGCAAGGAATCACCACAATTGAAGACCAGTAAATGTCTTTTTTATATACAATTTTACAGAGCACAGCCCAAACACAACCTGCCTTCCTGAGTGCATCTATCGGGCCCCGAGAGAGAGAGAGAGAGAGAGAGAGAGAGAGACAGACAGACAGACAGACAGACAGACAGAGACAGACAGACAGAGCAGAGAGACAGAGACAGACAGAGAGAGAACTTAAAAACAGCAAGGCAAAGATCAAACAAAAGTATATCACAACCAATAAAGAATTCATATCATTTAAGCACACACAACACTCATTTTCTAACTCTCTGTACAGCTGTGTGAAGAGTCACGTTTCTGTAATCCCCAGCCCTGATCCTTGATTATCCCTGCACACTGACCTGAAGCTTTTCCACTCCTGTGTTGCTATGTTTGATTGTGTGGCTGGTTACCAAGTGTGCCGACAATTGAAGGGCTGGAGAGTTTGAACTTTTGGACAGCCTTTTCCTTTTTCTTCTTCTTGTTTTGTTCCTTTTCTCTTCCTGTTCTTCCACTTGCTCTTGTTCTTGCCAAAATATCTGCTTGTTTCTTCATATTGTCTTCTTACTGTTGTTATTCTTTCTCTAGCTTTTTCTATTGTTTTGTTCCTTTTTTTGTGTGTCTCTGTTTCCTTCTCTCTTCCTCGCTGTCTGTCTCTCTCTTTTACTGTCTTCTTTTTCTTTCTTCTCTCTTTCTCTCAAGTCTATGTCTCTCTCAAGCCCTTTCTCTTTTGCTCTTTGTCTGTCCCCCACCCCCCTTCCCGTGCTTTCTCATTTCCATAAATTTTCTTCTTTTGACCTTTCCATTGTTCCTCTGTTCTACTCCCCTGTCGTCTTTTCAGTCGCCGTCTGTCTGTCTGGTTGTTTTTTTCTTCTGTTGGCTCTTCTTATTTCTCATTGTGCTTGTTTTCAGTCATCAGGCAAACAGTTCAGAGTTGATTAGTTCCACCCAGGAAATGTGAACCGGTAGACGTGACACAGCTGATGGAGTTTGCTGTGTTTTTCCCTTTACCAACACAGCGGGTGTCTGTAGTGCCCTGGCCTGGACAGTCTTGGTCCTGAATTCATCCTGTCGTTTCTTCTCTGTTCCCCTTTCTTTTTGTTCATTCGCTCCAGGGTTCACCAGTGGTGATATTTTAACTACCATTGATTGCTGCATTCTGACTTTGGGGATGATGTCTAAACACGACACTAGTGTGCATGCATTTTTTAAAAGTGTTGTCATCGGTTGACTTTCATGTGATAGCCTACTCTTTGCTCTAGGTTTGAACGTGGGTGCAAGGTGTCTATGGGCGTACACATACGGGACCTCGGATTTCAGACTTGTTCGAAGGACTTTTAGGGGAGTCGGTAAGAGTCGGCACTGATGTTTAAGTCCAGGGGGATAATCCCCTTGAATGGGTGCCTCAGTGGTGGCTTGAACCCGGGCAGTCAGAACAAGAGCGCAGGCCTCTAGCCACTAGGCTGCCCTGCCCCCTTTGATTTCCTTTTGTTGTTGACTCTTTTCATCTTTTTTAATAGTCACTATGTTTAGTTTGGTTATATATATATGGAGAGAGAGAGAGAGAGAGAGAGAGAGAGAGAGAGGAGAGAGGGAGAGAGGAGAGAGAGAGAGAGAGATATGCTCACCTGAGGGGAGGTATGGAGGATGCTAGAGCTCTTTTTGTACAGGAAAGAAGTTTTCTTATTTTTTTCCATTTTATTTCTTTATTTTGTTTTCAAATTCAGTGCAATGAAAATTATCTTCTTTATCTTAGTAAGAAGAAGAAAAAATGTTTTGCAGGAAATGACATTTGAAGGATAACGTCATATAACTGCTTTCTGGCATTGTTGGCCAAAGTCCTGCAATGTCATTAATTTATGAAGTCAGATTTGCTGGTTCATGACTTTAACTCTAGAATTAATTAACCCTTGTTCAGGACCATACCAGCGCTTTATACACACGGTGAACAGATTTCACACACACACACACGCGCGCGCGCGCGCGCGCGCACACAAACACACGCACACATCTACTATCATGTTGAGTGCACGCACGCACGCATTCACGCGTGCGCCTCACACACTCAGTCGCACACGCGCAACGCGCGCGCGCACACACACGTGTGTATGAAAAGCAATACAAAAATAAGAGTAAAACCAAGGTTTCAAACTTCAGCAAAGACAATGTCTCCTGACCTTTTGGTACATTAGTTTTTGTGCATCTTTTCCAGGGTATTGATTTTTGTGATAGGTGTAGATAGTACTATTTATACAGACATCTGTATTCTTTGCAAAAGTGTTCGTCACCGTCAGGAACAGATGTTGCATAGTTACGCGCAGTGCGGAGACAGTTATTTGCCCTCCATGAACAGAACCGAAATTCCATTTCATTATAATTTCTGTAAGAATGCAACCTTTGGCATTTCGACCCTGAACTTTATAGTTAAAACACTAGACTCCATTATTTCTTTCATAGAAGCACTTTGCCATCTATAAATAACTTGAGTATGTGTTTGCTCTTCACATTTTACAATAAATTGGGTTCTATTGTTGTCACGAAAGATTGTTCTGTTGTGAATTTCCGGGTGATATTTTGCTAATTGTTGGGTTTCAATATTATGTTAAACAACGTCTGGTTAATTCAGAATTGGTTTGAGAGCCAAGCCCTCCAATATTGGTGTAGGCTTGAGGGAGCTAGAATTTTTGAGACATAGATCGATGACAAGTTTGTCTCCAAGGTTGTCATAGCCAGGGGTGGTAGTGGGGAAAAGCTCCCTCTATCTATCAAATGCTCCCATAAGGCATTCGTCTCAAAGAGCCTCTGACAACTAAGTCCAGCTCCTGGCGCGCACGTCGTGGAACTGCTTCTACTGACAGGAGAAGGGGTGCAGGCGGGTCTCTATGCAATGGTGACCAGCTAGGACGCTATACATTCCAGGCAACCAGTGGAGAGATTGCAGGAGTGGAGTAATATGCTCATTTTTTCTTTTTGAGGACTAATCGAGCTGCAGAGTTTTGTATGCGTTGAAGGGAGTGGATAGATGATGCTGGCAGACCAGCCAAAAGAGAATTACAATAGTCCAGACGTGAAAGAATAAGAGATGTGACAAGTTTGGATGTTGCATCAGTGGACAGGTACTTTCGGATTGCACTTATACGCCGTAATTGATAGTAGCAGGACTGGCAGGTCTGGGTGATGAATTTTTGCATAGAGAGTGTGTTGTCAATAACAACACCCAGATACTTAACTGCACTGGATAGCGGAACTGATGTACTGCCAAATTCTATTGAATCTGTTGTGGTGGAAGAGAGTTTGTGTTTGGTCCCTATAATCATGGCTTCAGTTTTATCTGCATTTAGCTGTAACTTGTTCTGTATCATCCAGTTTTGAATGTCTTGAAGGCAAAGTGACATATTTGTCAAGAGAGAAGGCAGATTTTCAGGAGTGTCACTGCTTTGAATCTGAGAGTCGTCAGCGTAGAAATGATGGTTGATCTGGTGACGGTTTATTATATGAGTGGAACAGTGTAGAGAGTGAACAGGACAGGGCCCAGAACTGATCCTTGTGGGACTCCACATTCTAGTTTTGCAGGAATTGATTGACTTTTGTTTACTGTGACTCTCTGGAATCGATCAGTGAGGTATGAACTAAACCAGGCAAGGTAACACCAACGTTTTTTGGAGACGGGAGAGAAGGATAGAGTGATCTATAGTTTTAAGTGGTTTTTAGTTTCTCATTGTTGGCAGGTAGTTAGATCAGGAGGATGGGAATTTCAGCGCAACTGTACAGGGATGTCTGTGGGACATTTGCGGTAGTATTTGCCTGTTTCATGTCTAAACGGGCAGAATTCAAATCTGCCATGCGTACCTCCATCCTGACACTGAAAAGCCAGCAGACGGTGTCATGTTAGGACTGACCCTCACCTATCTATTTTGGGGGGGGGACTTTTATTGCTGTGTAGTGACGTGGAGACTAACCCTGGACCCACCCACCCTAAATCTACTGGCCAAGGACGAAAGCTGAGACAAATAAGCTTGACAACTGGTGGTGGTCAAACTGTTCCAGGAAAGCCTTCTTGCAGGACCAAATCCAGTGCAGAGGTGGCTGCCAACACACCTACAACCGTACAACACAGACAGGATTCCTCTCCTGCAGCAACTCCCAGGAACTGACGTTGAACACGATGACAGCCAAAATGGTGAAGCTGGAAACCCCCATATTTAAAGAGCGCTAGAACAGAGTAAGAATGGTTTTTGACCATCTGATAATCAACGGAGAAAAGGTGACCCTCAATGATCTCGATAGACAGGAATAGCTGTTTGGCCAGCCCATACACACATCTGTCCCTAGCCGAAATTCACAGGGTAAGCCAGAAAGTAAACCTGCACTGGTCATAAGTGGGCCAAAGTAAGTCACACAGGCAATCCCCCTTTGTGCTGTAGGCCTAGAGCCTGATGCAATAGGGCTTTGTGCTGTGGAGCATGACAGACACACCTGGCCTTAAAAAACAACACAAAGACAGGTCTGACCAAGGTGTACTAGGCTTATATTAGGACTAACATCTGTCCCCCAGGATTTGTCTGGTTGTAGGCTGCCCTCCAATAAAGAGCCTGTGTTAATAAATGATGATGGCAGTACTGATGATAACATTACCTTGGTTTTTAGCCTCATTAATATAAATAGTGATAGTGTCAGTTTAGATGATGTATACGCATTGATTCATAGCAATAAAAATGAAACAAATAAAACGTTTTCTTTTTTATCTTGGAACGTAAATGGGTTACTCACTGACAAGGATTTTGTATCTTATGTGTGTAGCTTCGATTTTATATGTCTGACAGAAACATTCCTGGAAAATATCCAGCCAGATGTTTTTAGTGGCTATAAGTCCTTTTGTAAGTCTGCAATTAAAGTCAGTCATCAAGGGAGACGATCCGGTGGGTTAGTTTGTTTAATAAAGTATGAGTTAGCTGCCCTTGTGAAATGTTTGGATGTTCCTTATTCTAACATTTGTGTATTTCTTTTTGACAAATCTGTGTTGTGTACTTCAAGGAATATATTATTGGTATGTGTTATACACCTGAAGGTTCACCATTTTATAACATGTTTGACAATGATAATGGAATTGCTATGCTAGAAGAATGTTTAGTCAATTGTGTGGGGTCATTAGATGAAGTAGATATAATACTGTGTGGAGACTTAAACAGAAGGACATCAAACTTTTCTTCTGATCATGTAGCAAATGACTTTAATTCAGATCCCCATAGTAAAAGCATGTCTCTCAGTAGTAATCGTAATTCTGAAGATCCTGGTATCAATAATTATAGTAAATTATTATTGAATATGTGCACTGCTCTTGGGTTACAAATTAGAAATGGTGTATGCAATGGTAACCAGCTAGGATGCTATACATTCATTTCTGATGGAGGATGCAGTGTTAATGATTATTTTTTAGTGTCAGATGATTTGTTCTCTCAGATTTTTTACTCATGTAGTTTGTTTGTTGCTGAGCGTTCTGATTCTGATCCCCTTACTGTTGAATTACATATTAATCCAGTACAATACATGTACGGTAACTGAGGACCAGCAGTTGTGGAAAAGGTTCGTGTGGGATGAAAACAAACTCTCAGTTTATAAAGAAAATCTCTGTGAAGAGAACATGTGTGAACAATTTCTAAATGCCTTCCAGATGATTGATGAGAACATTGATGAATGTTATGATGAATTTAATGATCTCATAAAAACCAGTGCTGTTTGCATGAAGAAACAGGTTCATATCAATAAAAGTCTATCAAATGATACATGGTTTGATCATAAATGTAAAAGAATGAAATGTAGGGTCAGAAAACTTTTGAAGTCTTACCGTAAAATGATAAAGAATGAAGACAAAAACTTGTACTGTATCACAAGAAGGGAATATAAATACATGCTTGTAAGGAAAAACAAAGAGTATAACAAGACATTACTTGCAGATATGATGTCTTCCATCACTTCTCAAG